>QEPC01005214.1:559325-582442 GCA_003113815.1 Sphenodon punctatus
GCGGCTCATCTTCTTACGGGGATGGGCCGTCGGGAGCATATTACACCTGTCCTCCGGGCTCTGCACTGGCTGCCGATAGCGTGCCGAGCCAAGTTCAAGGTGTTGGTGATGATCTACAAAGCCCTACACGGTTTTGGCCCCTCATATCTTAGGGACCGCCTCGCCCTCCGCGCCCCAGAGTGGCTCCTGCGGTCCGCCGGGGGTGCCTTCCTGGAGGTCCCCCGTGTTAAGCGGGGGGCCACAATGGAGAGGGCGTTCTCGGTAGTGGGGCCGCGGCTTTGGAACTTCCTTCTGGAGGAAGCTCGCCTGGCCCCTAGCCTGTTAACATTTCGGCGATATTGTAAGACCTGGCTGTTCGCCCAGGCCTTTGGGGGGTAGGGGTAGGGGGGTGCTTAGGTTCCCCCACCTATTTTGGGTTTTTACGCTGATCTTAGTCCTGTTCTAATGTTTTATAATATGTTGGATGATTTTAATTAATTTTATTGTTTTAATATGTTGGAAGCCTGCCCCGAGCTGCATGGCAGGAGGGGTGGGGTAGAAATTCATGAAATAAATAAATATATAAATATTACTGTCTAGATGCCATCTGCTATTGTAAGTGATTGGCAGTTTGGGTTTTTGTACATTTGATGACTGCCAGAACCGTGCTTGGTAGTGATACCAGGAGATGTGATGTTTGAGAGAATCAGCTGTCTGTGATTTTCATGATCCTTTGTACCTTTCTGGAACAGCTGACTTCTAAAATCATTGATGAGTACAACTGGTTACCTGGTTAGGTACAGACAACACACACAATCTTCTGCTTTGCACAGAGTTCTTCTGTCAGATCGCTTCTAAGTTATTGAGGAGATCAGGGCACTCATTAAATACTTTCCAGGCACGTCTCTTGCTGATCCCATAAAACTGGCTAATGGTATCGCAGCCAATGATTTGATGGAAAGCAGCTCTGTTTCTTTGAACAAGGTCTGGCATCGCTGTGTTGTGGACTGCAACGAAGCAGCGCTAAACTGATGTACCAGTCCTTAAACAAATTTCTTTGGAAAGTTGTTGAGCAAACTAGATAAGAAGTACAAGGGCATCTGTATCTCGACTTGCAACCACCAGTCGTTTGAAACCACAGACAGGCATCAGTGCCATGAAGTATTAGCCTAGCATCTCTTTCCTCATGGTTTGATTGAAATCTGGTCACATCTCTTCTGGATGAACGTTGGACCTCATCAGTTTGGGTGAATTCCCCAGCATGTATGACTTCATAGCCTTCCATCCTTTGACTTTGGATTATCACTTGCTCTGACAGGAAATGGGACTAATTTTGCTTTGTTCTCAAGCATGCTGATGAACTGGTGCCAGTTAGGTACCATGGGCACATCATGGTGGTTTATGATACGTCTGATCGGCTGACTGCCAGACCATGCTCACTTTTTTTTCAGGCAGATGCCTTGGTGGACTTTTGCTGGTACCGGTCAAATACTACACCCACTCCAGTTGAGTTCTGTTCAAAGTAGCCAAACACACTCTCTGCAAATTTACCTGCAAAGTCTCCAAATGGAGTACATCCTGAAAGTCTGCCCATTACCTGCACAAGTGCTTGTCCATCTACGAGTGTGCATGTTGAAATGACAGTTGATGGGATGCCTGGTTCAGTGATCCCTTTCTCCAAGATGTGTGACAGTGCTGCCTTGCCACGTGTACAGATTACTTGTGCAGTCTGCTAAGAACAATGGAACAGTAGACGGTTCATGTTCCAGACCTTCTTTCAGATTGATACCTTGACCAGCTTCTTTGGCTACAAGCAATCTCTGAAAAATGTTACTCTGTCTTCATACGCTTGCAGTAGCTGCGTCCAAATCGCAGAACATGGGTCATGTTCTCTAGCGTTAATGTCTTGACATGTCTTAATTTTTCATGAGAAGTAACTTGTTTGCTGCTCAGTTTTTCTTCAACAAAACTCACAGGGCTGTCTGTTCCTCTTTCCTTAGCTGTTAGCAGATACTCGGTAATCTCGCTTGGAGCAATATCATTGGTGGAGAGGGATATAATGCTCCATTGTGAACACTCCTAACTGCCTGAACTGCTGCTCTGTCGTCTTCACATCACTTTCATCTCATGCAATTCTAGCATTAGAGAGGTCCTTGTGATCAGGCAGAGAAGACTCCTCATCTTCCAGCTGTACATCAAAAATTACACAGGTCTCCTGTGCTATTCGACTGCGCTCGTTGAATGTTGGACACCAACGATCCCTTTCACTATAATTTCTGGTGATTCCAATTAGTCCACCAGCGACTTCGCTGATATGCTTAATGTGTTCCAATACCTGGTCCATGGATACCCTGTTGAAGGGATGCACTAATTTCATCTCTGCGAAATGACCCGAGGAAAACTCTTCGTACACACTGGGATGTGTGTCTGGCAACAGCTTCAAATCAGCAAGGTAGATTGATCCCCAGCGAGTGTAGTTGTGGTTGTAGGCAGAAAACCAGTGTAGCACCTTAGCAGATTGAGAGTTTCCAGTTGCCTTCCTTTTCAGTTCTGAGGAATTGTAGTAGTGTTGATACCATACTCATGTACTGTCTCCAGTACACTGATGTTGAGGGTAGCTGTGACTCAAACTTGTTAAGTAATGCCTGTAAATTAGCTTCACGTAAAACTGAAGTGAGTGCATCAAAAGAATTTCAAGGCATTAATATAGTTGGCTAAATCCCCCTAGTCAAGTTGATTACATTTCAACAGGCTGGGGGCACTGGGTTTTGCCCCCCCCCCGTAAAATTCCATATGTAACAGGACTTGGATTCAGGTGACCTGTTCCAAGATCACATGAATAAAATTCAAGAATTATGACCACACTTCTTGTATATTTTGTCTTACTGGTTCATAAGAATCACATGTTGTCAGCTTCTAACAAGTGAACCCCCCAAAAGTGATTTCTAGGCCACTTTTGTTCCACTACCAGACTATTAGCCTGTGTTTGTATAATGTTGACTAGCTTGTTTAATGTACTTCTATGAGCTGAAGATTTATTTATTTTAAAAAATTATATCCCGTCCCTCTTGCTAGATGCAACCCAGGGCGGCTAACAACATCAAAAATAAACAAAATAGCATAAAACATAATAAAACATAAATAAAAAAAGAGAATAAAAACCAACCCCCACCCCTCACCCTCGCCAAATGCCTGATGGAACAGCCAGGTCTTACAGCTCCTTCGACAGGCTGGGAGGTCCGGGGCCAGACGGGCCCCCACCGGGAGAGAGTTCCAGAGGCGCAGCACGGCCACCGAGAACGCCCTATTCTGCGTGGCCCCCTGGAAAACCCAGGGGAACTCCAGTGTGGCGCCCCCGGACAACCGCAGGGGCCGGTCTAGGACACGGAGAGTGAGGCGATCTCGCAAGTAAACAGGGTCCAGACCGTGTAAGGCTTTACAGGTCAAAACTAACACTTTGAATCAAGCCCGGAAGACTATTGGCAACCAGTGCAGAGACCGGAGCACTGCTGTAATGTGCTCCTGGCGGCCCAGTCCTACTAAGAGCTGGGCCACCGCATTCGCACCAGCTGCAGATTCCGAGCCGTCACCATAGGTAGCCCCACGTAGAGTGCATTGCAGTAGTCTAGTCGAGAGGTGATAAAAGCATGGAGGATAGTGGCCACGTCAGGAACTGAAACCAACAACCAAAGCTGCTGCACCAGATGTAACTGGCGGAAGGCACTCCTTGCCACAGCCTCCACCTGGAGATCCAGGCGGAGCTGCGCGTCAAGGAGCAACCCCAGGTTCCGTACCTGGGAAGTCAACAGAGGACAGATCCCATCAACCATGGGAGCTGTCACTTCCATCGACTTCCCCACTACCATCATCTCCGTCTTGTCAGGATTCAGTCAGTCGGTTAGTCCTCATCCAATCCCCCACAGCTGCCAAACAGCGGGTAAGCACCGAGACAGCCAGATCTGGGTCGGTCGAAAATGAGAGATACAGTTGGGCGTCATCCGCATACGGATGACACTTCACCCCGAACCCTCTGATCACCTCACCAAGTGGCTGCATATACATGTTGAACAGGTGAGGGGACAAAACAGAACCCTGTGGAACCCCACACGAGAGGTCTCGGTAAGATGAAAAACAATCACCAAGCACCACCCGTTGAGTTCTTCTGGTCAGGAATGAGCGGAACCATTCGAGAACAGTCCCACCCACCCCCGCACTGTCCCGCAGGCGCGTCACCAACATTTCATGGTCAACGGTTTCAAATGCTGCCAAAAGATCTAACAGGATCAATAGGGTCGATCAACCCTGATTCTTCTCGTGGCGGAGATCATCTACCAAAGCCACAAGTGCTGTCTCAGTGCCATAACCCGACGGAAGCCAGACTGAAAGGGATCAAGATAACCGACATGGTCAAGATGCTCCTGGAGCTGTCGGCCCACTATCCGTTCAATAACCTTCCCTAAAAAGGGAAGGTTAGAGACAGGCTGATACCTGGCAGGGGAATCAACGTCAAGCGATAGTTTCTTGAGCAGAGGCCGCACCACTGCCTCCTTGAGGCAGCTCGGCACTCTGCCCTCCCAAAGGGAGGCATTGACTACCCCGGCCACCAACGGCCCCATTGTCCCCCAGCAGCTCTTAACTAGCCAGGACGGGCATGGATCTAATTCAGAAGAGGTGGCCTGAACCGCCCCAAGAACCTCCACCACGTCAGTGGGTGTCACCAACTGAAATTGATCCCACAAAATTGGACATGACGGGGCTTCTACAACCTCTTCCTCCTCTACTGTATTAAGTGCAGCATCGAAGTTGTGGTGAATATGAGCAATTTTATCCAGACAATCCGCAAACATGTCACAGTGGGCAGATGATGACTCAACTTCTGGGTCGAGGGAAGCTGGACTGACCAGCCCCCACACAATCCGGAACAGCTCCGCTGGACGGGATTTTGCGGATGCCATTAGGGTAGAAAAGAACTTCCTCTTTGCTACCCGCATAGCCATAGCATAGGCTCATAAATTAGCTCTATGCCGCAATCTGTCGGCTTCAGTACGCGAAGGACGCCACCGTCACTCCAATCGTCGCCCAGCTTGCTTCAGCTTCTGCAGCTCCTCGGAAAGCCACGGAGGTCTGCGGAGCCTCCGCCTAGGTAACGGACGCCTAGGAGTCGTCCAGTCGATAGCCTCCATCAGCAAGGTGTTCCATAGCTTAACGAGGTCATCGATGAGACGGTCGTCAAGGTCAGACGGTAACTCCCCCAGAGCACATAGAAACCGCAATGGGTCCAACAACCTCCAGGGGCGGACCTTCCGAATAGGTTCCACACTCTTCCGGGGGCAGACATGTGCTAGAAGGGAAATCTGCAGGAGGTAATGATCTGTCCATGACAAGAGCACAGTTGATATCTCCCCCATTAACAGAGCACCTGTCTCAAGACCAGTGCAAAACATAAGGTCCAAGGTATGTCCTCAAGATGTGTCGGGCTGTTAACCCTCTGGGACAGGCCAAGATAACAGCTAAACTGCTAGAACAGCTGACTATTATTATTATTATTATTAACAAACTATATAGCGCCAGCAGTGTACCTGGCACTTTACAAAGTAATAAAATAGACACGGTCCCTGCCCCTAGGGCTTACAATCTGAGAGACAGGAGCTGGGGGAGAGACTTAGGAAGGGGAACAGAGGGAGAGACAAGGGGTCTAACATTCATGAAGATGCGAGGTCTCAAGTGCACGTACTTGGCTTGGTTACGATGAGAATGACAGCAGGCAGGTCCATGTTGCAAGGATAAGGGTAAACCGATCGTAGGTATAGGAATAGTGGCTCAGCAGGATAAAGAGTCAGACAGAGCAGAGCGAAAGAGGTGAGTTTTAAGGAGAGATTTGAAGGTATGAAGGGAGGGGGCAAGGCGGATGTGGACAGGGAGGGAGTTCCAGGCATGGGGGGCAGCAAGTGAGAAGGGACGAAGGCGCTTAGGGGAGCAGGGAAGGCGTGGAAGGGTGAGAGAAGGGACAGAGGAGGAGCGAAGTGCACGGGCTGGAGTATGGAGGGCGATAAGTGCAGAGAGGTAGGGGGGAGCAAGGTTGTGAAGAGCTTTATAGGTGAAGACTAGGAGCTTGTGCAGGATTCGTTCAGGAAGGGGAAGCCAGTGAAGCGAAGAGAGGAGGGGCTGCACATGGTCGAAGCGACTGGCGAGGTAGATGACCCTGGCAGCAGAGTTTTGGACAGAGATGAGGGGAGAAAGGTGAGACCGGGGAAGGCCAGTGAGAAGGAGGTTACAGTAATCGAGGCGAGAGATGACCAGAGCATGAACAAGAGTTTTGGCAGACGAGACAGAGAGAAAAGGGCGAATCTTAGCAATGTTATGGAGGGAGAAGCGACAGGATTTAGCAACAGAGTCAATGTAGGGTTTAAAAGAAAGGGCTGAGTCAAAGATGAAGCCTAGGCTACGGGCTTGGGGGACAGGCAGGATGGTGACTCCATCAATAGTTATTGACAGTGAGGAAGGAGAGGAAGGATGAGGGGGGAAGATAAGGAGTTCAGTTTTAGCCATGTTGAGTTTGAGTTGACGTTGAGACATCCAGGTAGAGATGTCAGAGAGACAGTTGATGAGACGAGCTTGAACAGAGGGAGAGAGAGAGGGAGTAGAGAGATAGAGTTGAGTGTCATCAGCATAGAGGTGGTATTGGAAGCCATGGGAGGCAATGAGTTTGCCTAAGGATGAGGTATAGATCGAGAAGAGGAGAGGGCCAAGAACAGAGCCTTGAGGAACACCAACTGAGAGGGGGAAGGAGGAGGAGGCGGAGTTGGAGAGAGACACATTAAAGGAGCGGTCAGAGAGGTAGGAGGAGAACCAGTTATGGACAGAGCCACAAAAGCCAAGGGAGTGAAGGGAATCCAGCAAGAGTGAGTGGTCAACAGTATCGAAGGCAGCAGAGAGATCAAGGAGGACAAGAATGGAATAGAGACGTTTAGATTTAGCCACCAGAAGATCGTTGGTGATCTTAGCGAGAGCAGTTTCAGTAGAATGAAGGGGGCGGAAGCCAGATTGGAGGGGGTCAAGGGAGGAGTTGGAGGATAGGAAGTCAAGGCAGCGGGAGTAGACAACACGTTCAAGCAGCTTGGAAGCAAAAGGAAGGAGTGAGACAGGACGATAGCTAGAAGGGTCAGAGGGGTCAAGAGTGGACTTTTTGAGAATAGGAGAGACTGTGGCATGTTTGAAGGCAGAAGGGAAAGAGCCAGTAGAGAGGGAGAGGTTGATGATGTGCAGGAAGGAAGGGGCGACAGTAGGAGTAATGGAGTAATAGTTTATAATAGTTATAAACTATTGTCCACAGTTTATAAAAAAGCTAAAAGAAAACTTTTTATAAGAATTCTTGATTCTATTTACTTATTAATTTAGTTATAAAATCATTTTAATACCCCATCCCTCCTGCTCCAAGCAGTCCGGGATGGCTTACAATGTTAAAACATATAAAATCAATAAAACCATAAAATTACAATAAAAAGGAAGGCACAAAACAGCCCCCATCCCATCCTTACACCCCATCTCCCTCGCCAAAAGCCAGACGGAACAGCCAGGCTTTACACATACGATGGAAGGAGGGGAGATCAAATCAAATGTTTCTTTATTGCGTGGCCGTCGGGCCATTGCGCAAAGCATGGAACAACTAAACAATACACTTTTACATACTGTCCATATTAAAATCAAACTTATAATAAAACTTTAAGCTTAAAATACAATTTCAACACTTAAGCACATCAACTTTACATTAATTAAACCTCAAAACTGCCTTACATAAGGCAGGAAGCATCACAAACACTTGGTCCCTATCACTCATTAACATAACTATGCTAAAAGCGAGCCAAGGGCAAAAATTATATTTGCAAACAACCATATCACTGAACAGTCTAGTGTCTAATCTGGTCTGGGTCCTCGAGGCTAGAAACAGCCTCCCTTTGTTGCTTAAATTTAGTGACCCAACATAGAAAGGTTCCAACCGCCGGTATAATTGTAACCGAACCGCTCCCAAGCGGCATACCCACCAGAAATGATGCCGGGCGGCCCGGAAAAGGGACCAATAAAGGAGCCAAAAACTTCTCGCGCATCCCAGTATACAAAGGACAGACCAATAAAATATGAGTTAGGGATTCAACCTGCCTTAGTGGACATAGGCACAAATGCTCAGCCAGTGGCGTGCCTGTATATCTACCAGAAGTGAATGCAGAGGAAAAGGCATTTAGCCTAGCAAGAAAGAAGGCTCATCTCACCGCCGGTGGTAAGTCCTCCTCAAGATAAAACATTGGTGAAGAGGACTCGTTTGTCAATAAGGGATACGGACCCAATACTTTGATGTTCACAATCCTGGCTCGCACCTCCTGGTGTGTCACATCAGCCAGCCTCGTAATCAGCAACGTTTTCGCTCCCTTATAACAGAGTGGCTCCAGGGATTCAGGGGAAAAACCCAGGTGCCTGATTTTATCCAGTACCCTAAGAACCTAGGGATTGGCACACTTATCGCTCAGGACCAAAAGCGCCTAGGGAGCCGGGATATTAAAATGCAGACGGAGCCAATACAATATGGCTCCTTGCCACACCTTAACTTGCAGGGGTGGAAAACCACATTCTGAGCATAGGGCCAAATTGGGGGAGCCAGCCAGTGCCGACAGAATATCCCAGGCAAACCCAGACTGGATCCTCTCCAACAGCAACAATTTGTCCAGGGCCCCAAAATGTGCCCCATATAGCAGCTGTGGGACCAGTTTGTGCAACTAGATCTTTATTTGGGGGGTGGGGGTCAAATACCCACCCTGCAGCCTGAAAAATCTTACAATATTTTTGGAAAGAAACCTGACTTTACTTAGGGCCGCCTGAGTTTGCACCACCCAGGTCCCATTTTATTGAAATATCAGTCCCAGTTATTTGTACGTTCGTACCTGGGCAGTTTCCTTGCCATCAAGCCATCAATGAACCACTCTCTTCTGGGTGAACTGCATAATCTTAGATTTTTCCTGGTTTATTTCTAATAGATTTGATTGACAGTAATTCCCAAAAGAGAGCAGCAGCCGCCGCAACCCAACCTGGGAGCGTGATAATAGCACCGTATCATCCGCATATAAAAGACACGGCATAGATGTCTTACCAACACGGGGGATGATGTGCTGGGTCCGCAAGGGTCTTCATTATGTCATTAAGGTAGAGGTTAAACAGGGTGGGGGCTAAGATACAACACTGTCTCACCCCCCTACCAACCCTGACGGGACCAGACACCTCCCCCCGATTGCCGAGTCGCACCACTAACAAGCTGTCCCTATGAAGATTGACAGTCAGATGGAGAAGTCTGGAGTCCGGAGGGGAGATCCGAGGCCACTCGAGCCTCCACTGGGAGTGAGTTCCACAGCTTATGTGCAGCCACTGAGAACGCCCTCTCCATAGTGCCCCCCCCCAGCCATATGGGGGACTTTGAGAAGGGTGCCCCCAGTGGACCGCAGAGACCGCTCCAGAGCACGGAGAGCGATGCGGTCCTGTAGGGAAGTCATGCTAAGGCTGTATAGGGCTTTATAAGTCAAAACCAATACCTTTAATCGGGCCTGGAAGACTATAGGCAGCCAGTGCAGAGCCCGGAGCACCGGTGTAATGTGCTCATGGTAACCCATCCCTGTAAGGAGACAGGCCGCAGCATTCTGCATTAGCTGTAGTCTCCAGACAGTCACCATAGGTAGCCCCACACAGAGTGCGTTGCAATAGTCCAATCTCGAGGTAATGAAAGCATGGATGGGGGTGGCCAGGTCGCTATCTGAAACACATGTCTGAAGCCGTTGCACCAAATGTAATTGGCGAAACGCACTTCTCGCTGCAGCCCCCACCTGGAAATCCAGGCGGATTGAGGAGTACACCCAGACTATGGATCTGGGATACTAGCGGAGGGCAGACCCTATCAATGATGGAAACTGCTACATCCACTACCCTTCCCACCACCATTACCTCCAACTTGATGGGATTCAGCTTTTATTTTATTTTATGTGGTAATCACTTATAGTTTTAATTGTATAGAAAGCGTTTTGTTTTAATGTTCATGTTTGGGCTGCATTATAAGGGAACCCCACCCCCTGCCCCAAATTTGGACATCTCTCAAATATGAGCAAATATGATTCCTGTTTGTGGTTTCAAACAACTGGTGGTTGTAAGTCAAGATACAGATGCCCTTGCACTTCTTATCTAGTTTGGATATGGGAGGTTACATTGAGTTAAAAGATAAAATTCTCAAGTGACTAACCACACGATGGAGAGCTTAAGCAGAAGGCTGAATTTTGCTGAATCAGTGCCTAGAGAATTTGTTTTTTTTAAATGTAGTCTTTCTGTGCTGTTTTAATAATTAAATTTCCCAAGAAATTAGTGTGCTTATTTAAACATATTCATGATGGTTTAATGTTAAAATATACTCAGATTTATGACTAGAAAAGATCTGATCTTTTTAATATGAATCATCTCACTGATGCAGGATTTCCCAAAGCTTATATTTGCTGGTGACTTGACCAGTGTAGTTTTTTAGTCTTACTTTCTCATGAAGCTAATCTCTCTGACACTGGCCTATCTCGTAAATTACCACTTGTGTTTTTTCAGTATAAAAGTTTAGGTTGATAAAGAAATTTGCAATGAATTTGACATCCTCATCTTATCAGATATAAAAAATTGTGTATGAGGAGGGATGATTAATATTGGATGTAATTTGTGCCTCTACCACAGAGTTTGTGTGTGATTCTGGCAAGTCATTTAAACCTCTCTCTACCTTGGTTTCCTTATCTATCACACAGGCAATTCTGAGGTGGCAAAACATTTTAGAATATAACATACTTTTTTATATGCACATGTAGAAATTGTGCTACTATGTAATATTTACATGTTCTAAAGTCTTTGCCTACAAGAGTCAGGCATTTCAGCCCGTGCCTTTTTTTGGCTACACAATTTTCCTATCTGTTATTTCTGTAGATCTCTATGGGCACTGTGTATGCCAGCAGTATTTCTATAAAATTTCCCTACTAGTTCTCACCCATTTTAGCAGCATGAAGAGATTTAGTAAGTTGTGCCTCTGGATTGTAATAATGTCGCAGAACCTGCTCACAGCTGGTCTGAATGCTTGCATTAGTAAGTATTGTAGAAAAAAGTACAATTGTAAAAGGTTTTGAATACATTTAATGCTTGGGGGAAGGGGGATGCAAAAGTCCGAGGTAATGTTTGTGTTTAGAGACTCGTGTCCATGGATTTTTTTTAAAAAGTTTCTCAAGACTTTTTTTTTCTTTTTTTTTGTAATTTACTTTAATTCTTATTTTTGATTTTGTAATCATTCACTCAGCAGTGCCTGTTGACATCTGAAATCTGTAAAATAATAATAATAATAATAATTTAAAAAATGATATTGTGGGGAAAATAGGGACATAACTTTCAGTAGTTCTGAAAACAGGCATTATGACGATTTCAGTCTATTTCATAAGGACAAATAGTTTCTCTGTCTCTACAGACACGTAGAGGAAAAGGATCTTGTCGTCATTGTGGACAATACATTGAAATCTTCAGCTCAGCTTTTTCGATTGCTTCTGCACGCTAATAGAATGTTAGGAATTATTCGGAAAGGGATGGAGAATAAAACCAAAGCGATAACGTCTCTAGTTAAATCAATGGTGAGACTGCACCGTGAATATTTTGTGCAGTTCTGGTCACCCCATCTCAAAAAAGAAATAGTAATACTGGAAAAGGTACAGAGAAGGGCAACAAAGTAAAGGGGTATGGAACAGCTTCTGTACAAGGAGCATCTTGATAGATTAGTGCTCTTCAGTTTGGAGAAAAGACGACAGAGGGGATATGATAGAAGTTTATAATATCATGTGGTGTGGAATGAGTAAGTAGGGAGTTACTTACCCCCTCAATAGTTTCATGGAGTGTCCACTCATCCTAGTGCTAACTGGCAACGGATTTAAAATAAATTAAGCATTTGTTGTCACTCAACACACAATTAATTTGTGCCATTTGTTGCCAGAGGATGTGGGCAAGGCCAGTAGTATAGCTGGGTTTTAAAAAGAATTGGATACGTACTTGGAGGATAGGTCCATTAATGACTATTCACCAGGTAGGTTGGGGGACTTAACCTCTGATTGTTGGGAACTGGGAGTGAACAGCAGGGAATGGGTCACTCCATTATGACCTGTGTTGTTTTTCTTGAAAGAAGAATGCTAAAGGTTGGCCACTGTTAGAGACAGGATGCTGGGCTCGATGGATTATCGGTCTGACCCAGGATGGCACTTCTTATGTTCTTCTGTTACTTGATTTCCTATTATTATTATTATTAATTATTATTATTATTTATTATATTTTGTCTCTTTCAGAGCTAAATACCACAAGTTAAAATATGGCACAGAGTTGAATCAGGGAGATATGAAGCCTCCAAACTATGATTCTGGTAAGAATCTACTAATAGAGGATTTAACTTTCTAATGTTAATAGTATCTGAAAGGTGATGCTGTAATAGTGGAACATTTAAGATGAGAAAGGATTGATATCTGATCACTTGTAAAAGTTTATGGCATATTTTCTATGGAACATAAATCCTACTTAGCACAAATAATTATAATGTTGAATGGCTGTGAATCTTATTCAAGAGTTTGCTTTGCAACATTCCATAATTGGGGATATTCAGTGAGTGTAGGTAAGCATTTGATATAGCATGTCCTCAAGAAGAGGAAAGAATATGATTCAGCAGCCTCCTTCTTTAACAACCTGTTGAGATAATGTATCAGCAGAGGTACTTAAGTGGTGCATGCTGTCCGGGGAAAGGAAGAAGAGGACACAGAACATGGATCTGTGCAATGGATCTATCCCTCATTCCTTGTGTGCATGCCCTGATCTCTGCTCCCTTCCACTGAGTTCATTCTTTTAGTGTTTAGGATTAGGAGACTGGATCCAGGTGCCAGATCCAGAAACTGGAAAGTGGTCAAATAAAAGCTACCCATGGGCCACAGTTGGCCCCTGCGCCTGAACTTCTCCACCCTCATGTAACGGAACAAAGGCTGCTTGGAAGTCTTTTCTGCAAATGTATCCCATTTCATTTCCAGGAAGAAGGCAGCATTAGTTCAGAGACATGAACACACGTGCAGTTCAGTGAGTGCTTAACGTGGTCAAACAACACTGCCTGACCAACTTCTTCTACACAACTGACTTGTCACTTCCACGCTATAGAAGTCAAAAATGTTTTCTTATTTCTTACAAATTAGTGCCATTGAGTTTGTGCCCAAAGCAGAGAGGTACTTTAATCCATTGCACTATATATGTAGATCTTTACGAGTGGCAGTTCCTTTGTCATAACAGAAACTCAACACGTATTTTAGTAATGGAAACTTGTGTCAGTATTACCCTTCTAGTCAGTGGTAATTCTCTAACATGGGCTTCAAAACCATGGTAAATCTCTCCCTGCCCCCCCCCCTCCCCCCCGCTATAAATAATTCATAGATTGTTAACGTTTTAGTAGAACTCCATTGGGCATTTTTACACACACATTAAAGTTCTGGATTTTTAAATCTTCTGGGTTCGCAAGTACACAAGTAAGTTCCGTATTCCACCTCACACTTTCCTGAGGCAGTTCCTGAATGCATTCTTCACACACACTCTGCCCTGAGGCAGCCTAAAGTAACAGCAGCTGTAGATGTGACAGGCTGCCATGGAAACCAAGTGATCACAGCTGCCTGGAGTAAAGCAGCTTACCAGGAGAACTTCTTACACACACAAGTTCTGGGAGATGTTATACGCAGAAGTTCAAAGATCTGGATGTTTAAGATGGATGAGTGATTTAGACACACAGAAAGTTCAGGATGTAACAGCAAACATGCAGGAGAAATGTGTGTGTAAAAACACCCATTGAGGTAAATGTCCATGACCAAAACTGAGAAAAGTTGCTTGGATAACATATACTTACAGGGGGAAGCCATTTTTAGTTTTCTGTTCAGTTCCCTGGTTTTTTTTATATTGTAGAACCTACTTAACCTTTAAATGTGCAGTAATACAAATACAGAGCCTATATATGTGACAGCAAGCTTCTGAAGATAACATTTAAAAAGGTTGGTGGATGAGAACTGTGACGATGGTGTTGGAGGCAAGTATGCTTGTTCTCAGGATCCTAATTTTCAGTAAAATTCCTACGGCAAAAAATGTCCTTAGTGTCAGGCCTGGTAACACTACAGAAGCTCATGTTTTTTTCTTTGCTTTATTGACAAGCATCTTTGACACTTTGGGCTAACGTTTAAAGTACTAATGACTGTTTCATATTATGTGATGATTTAAAAATAGATGACTGAGTTCACATTGAAATTTGTAAGAGTAAAACTGATAAACCTTGAGTTTCATGTTACTCTTTTGCAGATGAAGGGAATGAAATAGAGGTTCAACAACAACAAAATAGTGAGCTAATATGGAAACAAGGGCGACAGCTGCTCAGACAGTAAGTATCTTCAAAAGGACCCAAATGAAGTTGGTGGTCATTTGGGGTGGTAATTTTTCCCCTCTGGGATCCAGTGCCAAGAAGACAGGCCATGTATAGTATAGTCAGATTATCTGTGGTGGTGGTGGTGTTATTTATTTTATTAGTTACATAGCGCCAGCAGTATACTTGGTGCTTTTCAATTGTTAAGTATAGACCGTGTCCCTGCCCCGAGGGTCTTATAATCAAGGAGAGATGAAGGAAGGGAGACAATGGGGTGTGGGGGAACAGAGGGAGAGACCGGGATACATTCATGAAGTCATCGAGAGGTTACAGGTGCACATTCTTAGCTTAGTTACACAGGAGAAGGGGACTAAGGGAAGAGGAGCTAAGGAAAATCTGACAGGTAGGTTTTCAGGAGGGATTTGAAGGATGGGAGGGGGAGAGAGGAGCAAATATATTAGGGGAGGGAATTCCCAGCATGGGGGGCAGCAAGGGAGAAGGAGGGAATAAATTTTGAGGAGCAGGGGAGTGAGCAAGCGAAGGTGGTGGCAAAGGAGGAGTGGAGCGCCTGGATAGGAATGTAGCAGGAAAGGAGTGGATAGGCAAGGCCATGAAGAGCCTTGTAGGTAAAGACAAGGAGCTTGTGCTGAATGCTGGTAGAGGGAGGAGAGAGGATTGCATGTGATTAAAGTGGTGGGTGAGGTGGATGACCTTGGCAGCAGAGTTTTGAAGAGAAGTGAGGGGGGCACGGGGTGAGTGGGAAAGGCTGGTAAGAAGGAAGTTGCAGTATTCAAGGCTAGAGAGGAGCCAAGCATGGACTAGGGTTCATGCAGTGGAGACAGGAAAGGCTGGATTTTAGTGATGGATGTGCAGGGAGAGATGACAGGATTTAGCAACAGAGAGGAAGGTTTGGGGAGGGGAGGGGGGAGATGAGTTCAGTTTTGTCCATATTAAGTTTGAGTTGATGGTGAGATATCCAGGGAGAAATGTCAGAGATGTAGTTTGTGATGCAAGACTGGATTGGCAGAGGAGATAAGTTTGAGTATCATCTGCATACAGCTGATATTGGAACCCATGTGATTCATTGAGTTTGCTCAGGGACAGAGTGTAGAGAGAGAAGAGAAGCAGGCCAAGGATAGAGCCTTAAAACTCCAACCGCGATGGGAAGTGATGTGTGGAGGAGGTACCAGCAAGGGATATACGTTGAAGGAGCAGTTAGAGAGGTAAGAAGAGAGCCAGTTGAAGACGGAAACCCCCAAACCAAGGAAGTTAAGTGAGTCGAGGAGGCTGTGGTCAGCAGTGTCAGGAGTAGCAGAGAGATCAAGCAGGACAAGGACAGAGTAGAGGTGATTGGCTTTGACTAAAATGAGGTAGTTGATGATTTAGCAAGCACAGTTCTAGTTGAGTGGAGAGGATGGAAGCCAGATTGAAGGTGGTCAAGGGAGAAATTGATGGAGAGGAAGTCAAGACAACAGGGTAGACAACACGTTCCAAGAGCTTGGAGAGAAAGGGGAGGAGAGAGATGGGATGGTAAATTGGAGGTGTCGGAAGGATCAAGGGGTGGACTTCTTAATACACAATGTATCGAGAACCCCTGTACACAATTGTACAGGACCTATTCCACGTATAGACCAGACTACTGTGCGTGCATACAGCAGCCTAAGCCAGGCTTCTGAGGAGACTGAACAAGAAATCTAGTAGTAATTCTGAGGTAACTAATTCAGAGCACAGTTCCAATAACGAGACTTCCACATTTTTTGTTGAGAACTGATTGTTGATAGTTACAGAAGCAAGAGTTGTTACATTTAACAAAAAGAAAATGTAATGTGGAGGCCTGACGCATTTCACCCGGTGTTCGTTAACGATTGCCAACTTGGACAATCCTCAACACATACTTGGTTGTGTATATGTGGCACCCGGTGGTACTTGCCCTGACTACCCACAAGCTGTTCACGGGAAGCGGGGCTTACTAGTCTAGATGTGGGTCTCGGAACAGCGGTGACTATGGAAGCAGCAGTGGTGATGGAGATTTCCAGGAGCACCACCTTGCTGCTTTCCATGATCTGGTGCCACCAACACTGATCCTTTGCCCCAGACGCTTACCTGAGTGGTGGAGGCAGGTCACAGGGAACAATGAGTGGCAATAGTAGGAACAGTAATGGTTTGCTGCTGCTCCCAGGAACCTGCTGTTACCACTGCTCCCTGGGACCAGATAATTTCAATCCAAGCTGATAGTTATAAAGTTCAGGAGGGGGGGGAAAGACTGAGAAAGCCACAGAAGGAAAATAGAAAAACAGGGATAAGAGCTGGGTGGAATGACATGAGGGCATTGGAAGTATCTGCAATAATGGGCGTGGAGTGAGGCTGAGTGGAATGACAGGTATGAGGACACCAGGCGCAACTGACATGACAAGGAGCTGGGTGGAATGACATGTAAGAGGCCAGCAGGAGCAGCTGGGTGGAATGATGGATGTGAGGACACTGGGAGCGGCTAAAATGACTTGGAGCTGGGTGAAATGATGCAGGTCAGACTTGAATGCGAGGACCCAGTCCCCCTCATAGTCTTTGTTTCCTCTCCTTGGCTTCCTCACTGTTGCAGTATAGACACAATATGTTCAAGGGGAGGGGACGGAGGAAGACAATAACGTTGTTAGTTAGAGATGTCTCCTTACCAGAGCATCAGGCCAGGAGGCTTCATGGAACAGGAAACAAAGAAGTGGTGTAGGAGTGCTCAAAATATGCTGTGTCCACAATTATTTTTCAAGAGTGACCACTCCCACTTATTCTTACTAGAAAATCAGATCTTCTGAGGTGAGAGTTTGCTACATTGTAGAATAGTACACTAAAATGTGTGACAAGGAAGGAGATTCCAAAATAAACAGCAGTACTGAGTCTAAGGGATAACGTTTGAGAGTACTGAGCACGGGGGAACAAAGGGGAGTTAGTGCAGAAGCACAGGGGATATACGACTGTAAGCAGCAGTATTACCATCAGTTCTCCCTTACCCACAATATAGTATAGCACTCTATTGAAAAACATGAGGGCAAATATTATTTTTATTATTAGCAAGCATTTATATAGCAGCACCAATGCACCTGGTGCTTTACAAAGTAATGGAATAGACAAGGTCCCTGCCCTAGGGCTTACAATCTGAGAGGGGGGGAGGGGGAAGATATTCCCCTGCCCCTTATCACCTGTGCAGTGAGCAGATGCACTTGAGCTGCTGCCTGAGAGAGGAACTGTAAAGGAGAAATTGTGGCCAAAGTGAAGACCGAAATCAAGTACATAACGTTGGGGCAGGGAGGAACTTGCTGTCCTCTCCTTCAGCGTTATCCCCAACTTGCAGAAGAAGAGAATTGGGGCTAAAAGACCAAGGCCAAGTGTGGGTATACAGAACCTAAGTTGTAAGCAAGCACAATATTATTATTATTAGCATTAGCATTATATAGCGCCAGCAATGTACCTGGCGCTTTACAGAGAATAAGATAAACACGGTCCCTGCCTAAGAGCTTGCAATCTAAAAGACGGGGAGGGGAGACCGAGAAGGGGGAACAGAGTGAGAGACAAGGCATGCAACATTCATGAGGATGCGAGAACTCAGGTACACGTTCTTGGCTTGGTTACAGTACAGTGGGAGTTTGCAGATAACAGGTGGGGGATAATCCTGGGTGGGGATGATTAGTAGGAGTTAGGAAGGGCAGAGCGGAAGAGGTGGGTTTTGAGGAGGGACTTGAAGGTATGAAGGGAGGGAGTTCCAGGCGTGCGGGGCAGCAAGGGAGAAGGGATGAAGGCGGTTGGGGGAGGCGTGGGAGGGTGAGGGAGGGGATGGAGGAAGAGTGGAGTGCTCGAACAGGGGTTCGGAGGGAGATAACGGCTGAGAGGTAGGGGGGAGCGAGGTTGTGAAGGGCTTTGTAGGTGAAGATGAGGAGCTTGTACAGAATATGTTCAGGAAGCGGGAGCCAGTCGAGAGAGGAGAAGAGTGGCTGCACATGGTCAAAACGCCGGGCTAGGTGGATGATCCTGGCAGCAGAGTTTTGAACAGAGATGAGGGAAGAAAGGTGAGAGCGGGGAAGGCCAGCAAGGAGGAGGTTACAATAGTCGAGGCGTGAGATGACTAAGGCATGGATGAGAGTTTTGGCAGAGGAGACAGACAGAAAAGGGCGGATCTTAGCAATGTTGTGGAGGGAGAAACGGCAGGATTTGGTCACGGAGTCAATGTAGGGTTTGAAGGTAAGGTGCGAGTCGAAGATGAAGCCCAAGCTACGGACTTGGGGGACAGGGAGGATGGAGACCCCCGTCAATGGCAATTGATAGGGAAGAGGGAGAGGAAGGATTGGGAGGGAAGATAAGGCGTTCAGTTTTTGCCATGTTCAGTTTGAATTGGCGTTGAGACATCCAGGCAGAGATATCAGAGAGACAGTTGGTGAGACGAGCTTGAACAGAGGGGGAGAGGGAAGGAGTGGAGAGAGAGTTGAGTTTCGTCAGCATATAGAAGCTCTTGAGCCCTTGGGCTTTGAAAGAGCTATGTCCTAATTAAAAGGAGGATTTTGGATCAGGAGCTGCAAGAGGAGGATTCTCTGGTGGCTAACCAGCAGGTGGCACCAGGTTACCCATTGAGTGGAATTTCAGATCTAGGGAATAGCTATTTACATCTCTGGCTGGACTTTAATCAGCGAAAGACTTTTACATGTTTCCGCTGTAATGTGTATTCATCTGCTATACTGGAGGGGTGTTACAGGGGCACGCTTAGATCAGAGAGAATCTGTCAGTTATGTGATTTGCATGAGAGAGATTCTCGAGAACATATCCTCCTTTATTGTACTGCTCTAAATGGCCCTAGGCTTGCTTTGTTGGCGAGGTATATACAGGATTTTCCAGATTTTGGGAGCCTGGAAAGGAGATTCTTCCATGAGGCAGACGCGATTCTTACAAGAACGGTGCCTAGATTTTGCCAAATTTTTCTTCGCTTAAGAGCCGGGCAGCTGGGTAAAAAATTGCCTGTATAAATTGTGGGCTATGGAGCCCGAGGAGGATGAATATTTATCCCGTTTAAACCCAGGATATTGTGGGGAATTTGGGGTTGTGGACGATGGGGTGTTGCGCAGGACATAAAATCCCTTAAGCTAAAGGCAGTGTATACTTGATAGTGCTACCTAAATGATTAACAATCCAAATTAGAATGATGTGATCTATGATGATTAGTACCGGATATAAATACTCTAAATATGTATTTTTAATTTTGGATGAAAAGTTTTTATTTTATTTTATTTTATTCCTTTTTGCTAATAATAATAGTTACAATATTTAGACTTTTGGAAATTGAGCTCAGGCTCATTGTGGTTTTTATGTATGTTGTATATTGTTTTGTAATTTGTGATAACCTTCGGGTTAGACAATAAAGTTATTTAGTATTTGGTATAGGTCGTATTGAAAACCATGGGAGGCAATGAGTTTGCCTAGAAAATGGGTGTGGATAGAAAAGAGGCGAGGGCCTTGGGGAACCCCGACCAAGAGCGGTAGGGAGGAGGAGGGGGAGGAGTTAGGAAGAGATACATTGAAGGAGTGGTCAGAAAGGTAGGAGGAGAACCAGTCGCAGACAGAGTCCCGGAATCCAAGGGAGTGAAGCGATTCAAGCAGGAGCGAGTGGTCAACCGTGTCGAAGGCAGCAGAGAGATCAAGGAGGACAAGAATAGAGTAAAGGCGGTTGTATTTAGCCACAAGAAGATTGTTGATGATCTTAGCCAGAGCAGTTTCAGTGGAGTGAAGGGGGCGGAAGCCAGATTGGAGGGGTCAAGGGAGGAGTTGGCAGAGAGGAGGTCGAGGCAACGGGAGTAGACAACGCGTTCAAGGAGCTTGGAAGCAAAAGGGAGGAGCGAGACAGAACAGTAATTAGAGGGTTCAGAAGGATCCAGAGTGGACTTTTTGAGGATGCAGGGGAGACAGTGGCATGTTTAAAGGCAGAGGGGAAGAAGCCGGTTGAGATGGAGAGGTTGATGATGTGCAGGAGGGGAGGGGCGACAGTGGAAGTAATGGAGGTCAAGAGGCGGGAAGGAATGGGGTCCAGGGGTCAAGTGGAGGGGTTGGAGGAGGAGAGCAGGGAGGAGATTTCCTTGAGGGAGGCAGGAGGGAAGGAAGACAGGAGAGAGGTGGAGGGAGGAGGGAGAGGGGGAAGAGTGGTAGGGGGAGAGGACTTGGAAGCGATATCCAGGCAGATCTTGTCAATTTTAGAAATGAAAAAGAGAGCAAGATCCTGAGCGGAGAGAGAAGAGGAGGAGGATAGAGGGGGTTAAGAAGGGAGTCAAACATGGAAAAGAGGCTGCGAGGGTCCCTGGAGCAGGACTCAATGTGGGAGGCATAGTACTGCTGTCTAGTGAGGGAGATAGCAAAGGTGAGTGATGAGAGGCAGAATTTGAAGTGGAGGAAGTCAGCGCGGTAGTGGAATTTGCACCACAGGCGTTCAGCAGCCCTGGTACAGGAGCGGAGATGGTGAATGATGGGGGTGAGCCAAGGGCGAGGGTTACGGGAGCGAGCCGGGCGGGAGGAGAGGGGGGCAAGGGAGGAGAGGGTGGAGGCGAGAGAGGAGTTGAAGGTGGAGATGGCAGAATCGGGGGAGGAGGAGGAGAGGACTGAGAGGAGAAGAGGGGAGAGAGAGGAGGCAAAGTCCTGGGGCACAATGGTTTGCAGATCACGGAAGGGATGGGGAGATGGGGAAGAGGAGGGGGAGCAGTGGGAGAGGTTGAAGGAGGCAAGGAAATGGTCAGATATGGGAAGGGGCTTGAAGGAGAGAACAGAAACAGAGCAGTTCCTAGAGAACACAAGATCAGTGGGGGAGCTAGTCCAAAGGTGGAGATTGAAGGAGAAGACTAAGGAGAGGAAGCGGGCGATGCAAGGCTGAGAGGGTGCATCAACATGAATGTTGAAGTTGCCAGGGATGAGTGTGGGGATGTCATCCGAGAGGAATAGGGTGAGCCAGGACTCGAACTTGGAGAGAAAGGGGGTGGTGGTAAATAACCACAACATGGAGGTGCAGAGGGGGCTAGAGGTGTACGGAGTGAGCCTCAAAGGAGGGGAAGGAGAGAGAGGGGGGAGATGGGTGGGGTTGAAACTGGCTGGAAGAGGCAAGGAGGAGGCCTATGCCACCACCCCGGGCTTCGGCCCAGGTGGGAGAAGGAGAGACCTCCATAGGAGAGGGTGGCAGGGGTGACAGAGTTAGTTGGGGAGATCCAGGTTTCAGTAAGGGCGAGAAGGTGAAGGGAGCGAGAAAAGATTATGAATATAGGGACTTTATTAGCGGAGGAGCAACCGTTCCAGAGGGAACAGGAGAATGGGAGATGATATGGGGGGAGACAGGCAATGGGGATAAGATTAGGGGTAGGGGGCGATAGGATAGGCGAGAGACGAGCCGTGGGGCAGGGGGCACGACATGGCGGGGGGGGAGGACGACGAGGTGTGGGGACGGAGGAGAGAAGACAGCTTTGGTGGAAGGCAGGAGGAGAGGGGACAAGTAGGGGGAGAAACAGGTGAGAGAGGTGGAGGTGGGAGAGAAGGACAGGCATCTTGGTGGGTTGGTTACAGCTAGTCCTCTTCCACAGCACGGTGGTGGCGTGTCCTTTCCACTAGGGAAGTTGTCTTGTGAAAGACAGGGGGCAGGGCACTGCCACTGCAGTCCCGCGGGCAGGCCTGTCAACGGACGATACCCTTTCGTGGGGAGATGGGGACATCCAATCAGCTCTTGGTCTCCTAGGGCTCCTCATCCCTCCCCCAGGCCAGCTGCAGGCACTCCGCCGTCCCCCCAAAGAGCCCTGACTTCTGGATAGCTACCTGCGAAGTGGAGGCTTAGTTTAATTATTTCCCCAATTTTTACCCTGCCCTTCTCCATAGACTTAGGGTGACTTACAACATTAAAAATATAAAATCCAATAAAACACGTTTTTGGAGTATAAGTTAATTTGGAAGAGCCTTAACTCCTGTCTTAAACCAAAGGTTTTTTGATCTAAGAATATTATCTTCTCCCGGGGATCCTCCTGGCCGTCCAGTCAGGACAGTCGGGTAGATCCCGCCAGCTACCAGTAGGAGGCAGACAAACCAAATTTTGAAGAGCATGCTCAGAGGGATCTACTTCAGTTCTCCAGTGTTTTGTCTGCCTTCTACGAAGTAGGAGCAGGGTGCTGTCTGGGAGACTGGACAGTGAAGAAGATTCATTTCGAATTAGACCCCAGGTGCCAGGGGGAGAGGAATTCTCCTCCCTGTTCAACCCCCTCCTTGGGGAGGGGTCAGGGGCAGTTCCAGACCTCCCCTTCCCCACTGGCGCGGGGGGGCCGAAGGGTGGGCCCTGCAGTTGATCCCACGGGAAACTGCTTAGGGAGCTGGAGCTCAATCCCCGCCTACAGGGAAAAAAGAGATGAGCACTAGGACCCTGCGGAAAATCGCAGGAGACACCACGGCTGCAGCCGGGGTTTGTCTGCCGTCTCTCCCTCAACGGAGCAGTGCCGAGCCTGATCAACCCCGGGGCCAGCTTCCAGGAGTGGTGCTCCGCCGAAAACCGGGCCAGCCCTGTGAAACCGACGGGACGCCGCAAAACCAGAGGTCAGACCGTGCCTATTCCCTGGGCAGAGCTGACAGGGCCGCTGGCTTCCGACCCTTTTTTTTCCCCGTCCCCCCCCCCCCCCCCCCC
>QEPC01005214.1:587096-665073 GCA_003113815.1 Sphenodon punctatus
CTTACCTCCACATTCCGATCCTGCCCCAACACCGACAGTGGCTCAGATTCTGCTATGCCAAAAAACATTGGCAATATGCAGCACTTCCCTTCGGACTAGCGACTTCTCCAAGGACATTTACCAAGGTACTAGTCACTCTAGTCGCGAATCTGAGAAAAGAGGGCATAAAGCTCCACCCGTATCTGGACGATATCCTGATCAGAGTCCCTTCTCTGGAACGGGCCCGAGTCGATACTCAAAGGACCATCGACTATCTCCAAGAATTCGGGTTCATAGTCAATTTCCAGAAAAGCCATCTGACACCGTCACAAGTCCTCGAGCACCTCGGGGTGGTATTGAACCCCAGACGCAACAAGCTGTTTCTAGCAGAACACAGGAGGGAGAACCTCACCCTACTCATAGCACAGGTAACATCGGCTCTAAAGGCACGGCTCAAGACACTAGCCAGCCTTCTAGGCGCCATAACATCATGCTTAGGGATAGTGCAGTGGGCCCGGTTCCATGCAAGACCCCTACAACGTTTCCTTCGACCCTGGCAGGACGCTCTGACTCAGGGGGACAACCCTTGGATAAACATCCCAGTCTCTATCAAGAGGGCCTGTGCCTGATGGACGCTTCCACACAGATTCAAGACAGGGGTACCATTGACAGAACCAGTCCTGACAACAGTTAGGACGGATGCCAGCCTCTCCGGTTGGGGAGCACATACGCAGGGCTTCTCGGCACAGGGGCGGTGGAGCCCATGGGAGCTCAAGCGTCATATCAACTGGCTGGAACTGAGAGCCATATATCTAGCCCTCCGGAAACTCGCCCCGCACATCAGAGGCAGGGATGTGTTAGTCTACACGGACAACACAGTGGCAAAAGCCTATGTAAACCATCAGGGCGGGTCCAAATCAGAGACACTGAATCAAATGGCGGCCATTCTCATCAGATGGGCGGAGAACAACCTATCATCACTACGGGCAATACACATCAAAGGTCTAGAAAACACCCAGGCCGACTGGCTGAGCAGAGTCACTCTGGACCAAGCGAATGGACCCTAAACGATGCAGCTTTCCAGTGCATAACACAAAGGTGGGAAGTTCCCACAGTGGATCTATTTGCATCACAGAGCAACACAAAGGTCCCAAAGTTTTTCTCACTCCACCCATTCAAAGAGGCCATCGGATTCGATGCGCTGAACAACCCGTGGCCTCAGGGACTTCTGTATGCATTCCCCCCACTGCCGCTGATAGAGAGTACTTGCCAAAATCAGGGAGGAACGGTCAACAGTCATTCTGGTGGCTCCATTTTGGCCCAGAAGACCTTGGTTTGCGGACTTGCTAGAACTCAGCCAAGGTCCTCCACTCAGTCTCCTGAATACCCCCGAGCTGCTGTCTCAGGGCCCAGTAATTCACAGCAATCCGGAAAAGCTCAGATTAACAGCTTGGAGATGGAGCGCAGGGAGTTAAAAAAATTGGGCTATTCCGACCAGGTTTTGGAGACCATGCTCCAGTCCAGACGCCCTGCAACCAGGCGCATATACCAGAGCCCCTGGGCTACTTTCGCTAAGTGATGCAGATCTAGAACAGTTAGACCAGACAGAGCATCACTTAAGGAAGTGTTAGATTTCTTACAAGAAGGGTTAAATAGGGGTCTGAAGCCCAATACCTTACAGAGTCATGTGGCAGCTCTCAACAGCGTGCTGGGTTCTGTAAAGGGCAACAGGGTAGCCAGTCATCCTCATATTAGGAGATTTTTAAGAGCGGCTAGACTTCTGTTGCCCCCGGTGGTCCATAGGTTCCCGTCATGGAGCTTATCTCTCCTCCTGCGGGCTTTGACTAAGGTTCCTTTCGAACCTCTAACAGAGGCGTCGTTCTACTTTCTGTCTTTGAAGGTTGCCTTTTTAGTAGGCATTACATCAGCCAGGAAAGTCTCAGAGCTGGAGGCTCTGTCTATTGAGCCTTCTTTTTGTATTTTCAGGGAGGCTACAGTTACTCTTAGACTGGACCCAGCGTTCATTCCCAAAGTCAATTCGAGATTTCATAGAGAGCAGGAAATTATTTTACCGTCCTTCTGTCCCAGGCCTTCCCACCGACAAGAGCGAATTTGGCATACCCTGGACATTCGAAGGGCACTTAAGATATACATTGATCGCTCACAATGTTTTCTTAAATCTGCAGCATTGTTTGTTGCCTATAGTCCTCAGAGAAGGGGCAAGAAAGCTTCTAAAGCCCTTATTGCTAAGTGGATGACTCTGTATATAGTGGAAGCTTACAGGGCAGAAGGTAAAATTCTCCCCTCTGGGGTGTTTGCGCATTCCCTCAGAGGGGCAGCCACGTCACAGGCGTTTACTAATGCAGTGTCATATGGGGAGATTTGTAGAGCAGCAACATGGTCCTCTCTACATTCTTTCATTAACCATTACAAGATTCCCCTACAGGATTCTGCTGATGCAGCCTTTGGGAGGAGAGTACTGCAAGCAGTTCTCTAGGATACAGAAAGTTTTTCCTGGAGAGCTTGCTCTCTTTTGGAGTAGGATTCTCACTCTTCCCTCCCTCAGTTAGGATGGGGTACTGCTTTGGTACGTCCCGACTGTCCTGACTGGACGGCCAGGAGGATCCCCGGGAGAAAGGAAAATTGGACACTTACCTCTGAATTTTCCTTCTGCGGGGATCCTCCTGGACGGCCAGTCCCCTCCCGGAGTGAGTTTTAAACTCTGGAGTGAGGGGTCCTTCGGCCAGAGTTCAGTTTTGCCGAACGTGGTTAAAACCTTAAAGTTACCCGTTGGTAACTGATCGCAGATCGGTCAAAATTTTTCCTCCATAGTTCTAGATTTGGGGGTGGTTTACTCCGTTATTATAATTCAGTTTAGAGAGTTACTTAGATTACAGAAGGACTTTGCACGTCTGGAGAACTGAGGTAGATCCCTCTGAGCATGTTCTTCAAAATTTGGTTTGTCTGCCTCCTACTGGTAGCTGGCGGGATCTACCCGACTGTCCTGACTGGCCGTCCAGGAGGATCCGCGCAGAAGGAAAATTCAGAGGTAAGTGTCCAATTTTCCTTTATAATGGAAAACATTAGTCAGCCTAAGTGTTCCTACTGCAATCCCTATCAGGGACCTGCATTCACTGAGTTTTCCCTATTGCCGTCCATGGAGAAGACGCAATGAATATGGGTCCTTGCCTATAATGAGTCATGTACCTCTACGTAAGTTTTCTCTTAATATTAAAATGTTTTACTGCTTCTAAACTTCTATAAAATATATTATATCATAGGATTGTATTTGTTGTAAATACAATAACAGACTGGGCATCCGACACAGTGAGAAGTATTTCATAAAATTCTCTAGTGCTCAGAATTGGGCTAATATTTGTTTAAAGTGATTTGACTTGCATTTCTATGGACTTCTATTTGCAGTGAAACAGATGTGCTGTATTAGGATATGTAACTGCCATGCTGTCTATGAATAAATTGTAAATGTTGTAAATGAATAAATCTTCTCTTTTGAGAAGTATAATGAATAATGTATTGTATAAAACCCTGATTACTGAGCTCTTGGATTTTCTTGGTGACTGGAGAGACTGGTACTGCAAGTGACAATCCCTTCTGCAGCTGGTACAAGATGCTTCATTAGCATGTTTCAGTAGTACATGACCATACTTTGCTAAGCATTCAACACAGGGATTGGGGAGAATCTTTTATTGAGTTATTTTTAAGGATAATATAACGTTTTGCAATCTGCATGAATGATGAGCATAAATTCTTTGTCCAGGTATCTACAAGAGGTGGGTTACACTGATGCGATACTGGATGTGAAATCAAAACGGGTACGAGCTTTGTTGGGCCTTTCAAGCGAAACCTCAGACAGAGAGAAGGAAAGAAATCAAGAGTCCATGGTAAATGGCACAGAAGCTGAGATTAAAGAAAAAGTAATGATTGGGTAAGTGCTAATGACGAGTTTTCCTTTAAGTGGAAATTATCATTTTAATGTTTTATAGTGATCTTTTTTATTGTTCACACTGGCTTTCAAAATAAATATTTCTAGAAAGCTCTGTCTGGAGTATTGGAATTGAAGAACCTTTCTGAATTTTTGGGTTCTTATAACTTTGTTACAATTGGAAAAAGAAATGACAATCAACTTTTTTTTCCATTGTTATGAACTTATTCTTAAATGCCTGTGGGAAAATGCTAGCTAACCAACATGAATAGATTTTCCTTTGGCTTTGTCAAAGCCTTACAGTGGATATAGCATTAGCATTCTAGGTACATAATTTTTACTGTTATATTGTAATCTGTATTAAGCAAAGGATTTTATTTCCATGGTATCTAAAAATGTTTGAAATATGGATTAGTTCAATTTTTATAATTCCCCAATTTTAAACATTAGTAGTGCACAGGTAAAGGTTGGAAATCTTGGGTAAAGTCTATGCTTAGCTTCCACATACATATGCTCATTTCTTTGATATGTTGTCACAGTCAGAAACGCATAGTCAAAGTTGCAGCCAAACTTTAAGTTAAATTAGGGAATGAATGCTCCATGTCTTTCGTATCATAGAAGGCAAAACATTGAATACACGTGGAAACTTTGAGGAGACTTGAAATTTTCCATAAGCTACTGTAGTATGGTCCTTAATATTTTTTACAATTTGTTTAAAAACAAAACAAAAAAACAACTGACGAGAGTTATACTATTTTTTTCCCCTCCTAGCAAATACATCTTATAGAGCTTGTGCTTTCAAATTTTCTCAGATAATTGGCATAAGCTTCATAGTAGCTGGCAGGGGGGCTGAGCCCCCACTGGTGTTTCTAGTGCCCAGGTTACTGAATAGTTAAAGTTATCACCCCCACCCCATTACAAAACTTTACACCTTATGTCCTGGACACCTAGGAAAACTTACTAAGGTGCATAGAAACGGATCAGGTTATTATACATTTCTGCTCCCAGTCCTGCTTCCCTTTTTTACATTTGACAGGTTTGTCAGCAGGCGTGCACAGCAGTTCTGCCATGCAGCTCTAGCAGTGTAACACTGAGAACGAAACACCGCCCCCCCCCCCCTGACCTGCCCATTGCTTTGTGCTGTCCAAATAATTATGTCCCCTGCAGTGACAGACCTTGGTCTCTCCCCGTTTCTCCTCCTCCACTGCTGAGATTCTCTGAGAGGGTGGAGTGGGAACTGTCCCTGCTCCAGTGTCTGCCTTTTCATGAGCTCTCCGTCTACAAAGACTGATGCAGAATATTCTGGAAAGTTTAGTTGGAGGAGTGAAGCAATGGAGTTGTACAGCTGCCATAAAATGCAATAAATAGTGCAAGAGTTGCATAGTGGAGAGAAGAACTGGGTACTTTTTTTCTTGTGAGAGAGTTTTCCCTTTTCCCCCCCTCTCCTCCCCCCCCCCAAAGTGGAATTTGAGTTAAACCCAAGCTAAAATGGAAATACAGTTAGTCTGGACAGTTACTTCAAATTACCTATGAACCTAATCCCTTACTGTTGCCTCATCAGCTCCTCTACATTTACACACAGATTTCTGCTATTCCACACTCCACAGAGGACAGTAAAGCCCAGTCCTGTAACCTTCAATTTACTGGCATCTCTTATTTTTTCAGAATTTCAACAGTTACAGGGGATACTTACTGTTTAGTGGAGAGTGAGCTGTTTGTTATGTAAGAAATTGTAGGGGAATAGAGGGAGTCATAAGGGATAACAGTAGTTTCATGGGTAATTTGGAGTGACTGTAAACCTTGACTGTATTTCCATGTTTGGTGGGGCTTAAGCAGAGAAAACATGAGCTGCAGAGAAATCTTAACTCATGCTCCATGTACTTTTTGTGAGTAGATAGTTTTAGAGCCACCACAGCTATAAGAAATTGATTAAATTCCAGGAGTATAAATTATGCTCTTAGTAAATATTTTACTGAAAATATTGTAAGGCATTAGCTTCCCCTCCCCTAAATTTCTTACGTATCCAAGTTTTAAAGGTAAAGCTTGACTGACTTGCTCAAGCTAAATAGTTTAGACTCTTGATTGAAGTGCTTTAAATAGAACTAAATTTATATTACTGCAGTATGTTCAGTTCATTTTATTTCTAAAAGTGCATGCCTGAGCATACACTTGCATTATAATTCCAGTAGGTAGCACTACCATGAACAAGCCAGCAGACCTTGACTAGGAGTTGACCTCTTGTTTAGCAAGTAGGTATGATCTAAACAAGAAAAGAAACAATACCATTGTTTTTGGGGATGTACTCTTGCACACAACCAGTAGAACTCACTGGCTGCGATCCCATGCCCTGTGGATCCCGCACGCAGTTTCCGGGGGGCACGGTGTGCCCAAGCGTGGTTTGCATGCAGCTCTGCATGGGATCTGCAGGACTTAGGATCGAACCCACTGTCAAGAAATATTGTGAGTGCGAATAGTATGACTGGATTGAAAAAGATGAGAAGTTAATGGAGGTGGGAGTGAGTGACAAGAGGCTGGAGCATTGTATACATGCCCTCCCTGGTATGATCCAGTGCTGGCACTGTTAGAGACAGGCTTACTATGCTATATTGACCATTGATCTGACACAGCATGGCAGCTCTTGTGTTCTCCAAGAAGAGATGGTGGGGTTTTACCTCAGAGTGGCTGGATAAATATATGTATTTTTACGCATACCTGTATATTTGCTAATGTACAGATCCCAGTGAAAATCTTAGCACTCAAGAACGTCATGTGGACTTGGGATACTTCCTGGAGGATTTTGATTCCATAAATGAAAATATTACTTTAATAGTTTGACAAATATAATCCTGCTCCCTCATGTTTCATGGCATTTAAAGTGGGAGCTGTTACTTTTCTTCAGATCAGCACACTGAAATTATGCAAGATAAGTACTTCTCAGCATGAATAAACTCAGAAATTGATACTAAAAAATAACTTTCTATTAACACTTGTAAGTTTCCAGCGCTTGCAATGAGTGGAATGGGTGTGCTTTTCCCATCAATATTTGTACGTTATTCAGACAAACAAATGAAAACTGCCTCACTGGAATTTTGGTGGCTGAGCTTTGTGTGGTATGATGTTTGTTTTTAATTTACTCCTTATATTCTGATTTTAATCACGTCATTTTTATTTGAATTCTAGGAAATTCAAATTAATTTATATATTGAGACTGCATTCAGAAATAAAATAAATACCAAAGTATGATTATTGCCTTATGATATTGAGTTCTTAAGAAAGGAATTTAAATGTTTAGAATGCCGAAGTGGTCAATGGAACTCATTACAATAGTGGTAGCTTTGTTTTGTTTTAAATGCTGCTTTTATGTTTTTGCTTAACCAAGATGTTGAGACTGTTTAGGCTGTTGTTTAATTGGGCATCTTTTTTGTTAAAAATTGCACTTTATAACTGTAATCATTCTGAGTTCTGTTTGACTGTGTCTCACACATAAGCAAAATAACTTGGGAGTAAAAAAAAACAAAAAACCAACATAAAATTTGTTCCCTAATCTTATAAGGAGAAAAATTAACCATTTTCCATTATCCTGATTGTTTTTTGAAATAGTTTGAACCAGGACTCAAGTGAATGAACATTTTTCTTTTCCAGAATGCCTTAACAAGTTACCCATTGCTAAATCTTTTTGCACTTACATATTTAATCATGCTGCTCTTTTTGTATTGGCTGTTAGACATAATCTGTGTTGTGCTTGTAAAATGGTTTATCAAGGTTTATGGGGTACAGGGTGAAGCTTGTTAATAAAATGAAGAATAATGATGTCAAATTTCTGAAACCCTGTATAACTTCAAGAGAAATGGTAAAATTAAAATTTTAAATAGAATTTCAATATTGTAATTTAAATCACTTGTTTTCTTCACCTTTCTGTCCTCTAGTCCTATCACTCGCCTTTCGTGTTTAAATAGAAGTTCAGAAAGACTTTAAAAGGGACTCGTCTGGCCTTCTGGTCACCGGCCATAATATTTCAAATAACAGTATCTTGTACAGGAACTTTTTGTTCTCTGAATCGCCACTCCCATTGATGTGTTCAGGATATGAGGTTTATTGGTGGCAGCTTTTCTTAAGAAGCCGTTATCAGGCCGCATTTGTGATACAGAATTGTCTGCTTGTTGTAGTTTTTGATTGAGTGGAGAAGAAGAGATTGCATAGGGCAGAAATAGCGGCAGGGAAGCAGGGAAAGATGAATAAGGAAGTAACTTTCAAGTTAAATATCATTTTTATTTTAGAAATGCTTCATTTATGTTTTGATACTTAGCAATCTGACTAGTCCTATTTTGGTATGTATATTTTAATGTTGACTTTTCAGTCAGTAAACTGCTAGATTACATCTAAACCATTTTGTAAGTAGTCTTAATTTTAGTTTGCATTGTTTTTGCATAAGGTTGGTTTTATAAGAACTTTCAAAAGTTTGATACAGGCCTGTTTAGAATGATTTTCAACTTCTGTATAAATATTATAAATGTGTTGTGATTGCTGTAAACATATTTACATATCTCCAGTTATGATGCATAGTCCCCTTTTACATGGTAATAAGATTCTTAAGGTGCTGTTGGGTTGGAAAGGAAAAAGTTAACTGGCATTTATACATGTATTTTATGCACTTGATCTGGGAGACCGACTCAGCCTAATTACATTTTGGCACAAGCCCATTTCAGACTTGAGAGAACACTATTACTTTGGGAAGAGAGTACTTGAGACACTGGCATTGGATTTATGCCTGCTTTGATAGTAGAAAGAGAATAGGAGTTAAAAACAAAACCACAAAATAAAACAAAACTTGGGTTAGGAATGTAGTGTAAGTATATACCAGAACCTTGGGTATAAAGCTGCACCTTTGGGAGAGCAAAACTCTGGTTTTGTTTTTTGTTTTTTCTGTAAGTGGGGAGGGCATTTTGCTGGCGCACACATCATATAGGGACTCTGGATTTAAAGCACATAAGCTGTGGGTCAGACAAGAGTTTGTACCATGTTCACAACTGTTTTAATATTTTTCACTCTACACATAGCAAAACAGTTTTAGTCTAAGGTGAGCCTGTATTGTATTCTGTGGATTTTCCTCTGTGCTTCTGTAAGTTACCAATAAAGTTTGCTTTGTTTTTAAGATAACCTTACTTCGGTCTTGGATAGTATTGGCTTCCAGATAAAGAGAGGCTCAAAGGGTTAGGGCTCTTAATCTTAGAAAAGATGATAAAGAATAAGCAGTAGTGGGCTTAAACTATAGGAAGGTAGGTTTAGGTGAAACATGAGGGGAAACTATAATATATATTTTTTGATAAGAAGCAGCAGAGGGAACTGGCATAGAGACCCTTACTATCAAGGAGTGTAACTACAATTCTCAGTGTTCTGAAACCAAGTTTCTATGTAGCTCCTAATTTTTGTAGATCTTAGGGAGACCAAACATTTGGTACTAGCACCTATTGCTTTGAGGTTTTGTCCAGCAGGCTCCCAAGACCGCACTTAGTCCATATCAATTTTATGCAACATTTAGGGCTGGATATAAAAAGTTTAATGTCTGGTGTGGTGAGCCCCAATATAATATTATTATAGAAACCTTATGCTAGCTTTCTTAAGAGTATTTCTCACTATACAAAATCTGGAGGTGATGTCTACTCTTCAAGCTCTCTGAGGTCTGGTATCTGACAGTATCCTCAATTAGACAATATCCTCAAAGAGCATATAGTGTAGAGCTCAAAATGGAGAGACCCCAAGTTCATATTGATTTAGAATCTGGTAACTTGCACCCTGCTGACATCTGCTGTTAGTATAAATAAAGAGATGAAACAGTTCAGGGTACAAAATTTGCAGGCACCTGGGAGTAGGGCGAAAACAGCAACTCTTTTTTTCTGCTCCACCATTTTATTCCACCATTTTGGAATTGCCTGCAGCTTTCCACAGCTTTTCTGCCGGCATTCCACTACTTCTGCCGGCACTCTGCTAATTTGGAAAGTGTTGGAACAAGCTCGGAATCTGTTTAGAATAAACGTTTCACTACTTCACAGCGCCAGCAGAAATTGCAGAAGATTGAAACTGTCGGAACAAACATTGTTCTGCTACTTTCACAGCTGGTGAAAGTAGCGGAGTGAACATCTCTATTGCACCATGCCGCTCATTGCAGAAGAGCTTTTTCAGTCAGAAAAAGCTACCACAGTGGCTTGCCATTTCAGCCCTACCTGGGAGCCATTGGCGCTGAAAAAACGAGGCTGCCAACTGATTCAGGCGTGTAGTGGGGCAAGAACGGTTTAATATTGGGATAAAGTCTGGCAACTGAATTTTATTTTTATTTTTTTGTTATGTTATAAATTCTTTATTGCTTAGCCGATCACTTTTTTTTTGTTGTTGTTGTTCCTGGAGTTCGATCTGAAATTTCATGCCTTACAACAGTCAGCGAAGCAATCCGGATATTTACAAGGCCACAGTTCATTTTCCAGTATCCATCTTCATGGTTCCCACTGATGAGGGTGTGGAATAGTATTTGACACTTGGCAGCAATATTCATCCCAAAAAGGATTCGGAGCATCCTTTTGAATGTCAAGGGACTTTTTTTAAAAAATGCAGCTGTATCAGTGGAAATATATCTCTGCTTTCTGGCACCAGTAGTATCCCACTTCAACCATATAACTTTCAGGACAAAAGCTGGCAGCATCAAGGTCTGCAGGAGTGAAGTCTTTCATCATACTTGCCCCATTTATCTGACTTTGTCTAAACTATCGAAAGGTATCTTAGTCTCTTTGGCTTGTTTAATCGGTGTCTTTTTCTGCGGTGACTTCCAAGAAAGGTGCCAGTGATGGTTTTGTGATGTGAGTACTTGTCAAGTGGAAGCTTCTTTAAAATACTTGCTACAGTAACAGTAGCTACATTGGAAATTGCAGCAGTCCAAGCTGTAATTAGAGTATAATAAAATGACCCACAGTGGTTATGTTTTATATAAATGTTTGCTCACAGACCTAACTAAATATAATCATTCGTAATCATTGTTTGTTTATACCAGTTATATTGTTTTTATCATATACAGTTTGGAGCATTGTAGAGCAAAAGAATCCAATTGAGGGCAAAATAGAGGTTTTTGTTGGGTTTTTTGTTTTGTTTTGGGGTATTTTTTTTCAATTCATTATTCTAAATCTTTTTTATCCAGGAAACCAGAATTGACGGACTCTGCCTCTTTGTTAGAGACATTCAAGTTTCTTGAAAATGCAGCTGCAGAATTCAGTGATGAAGATGAGGAAGAAGATATTGAAGAACGGGAGAAAACAATCATGGATACATCAACGGTAGGTTAAGAAATGGAATAGCTGAACTTGTGAAAAATAAAAGGAAAGTGATGTCAGAAAAATATGAAGAGCCTAGTTTTCTCTTACACAAAGGACAATCCTCCACCATTAAAAGTTACCGGGAGTTTTGCCGTTGACTTCAACTTGTGGAGGATTGTGTCCCAAGATGTGCATGTAACAATGTTTACCTGGATAGTCCTATATCCACACAAACTAAAGTGTGAATGTGTACCAGTATGCCCCCTGAATCCTAAAAATGTCTCCCAGTATTGTACTTCTTTCCATTCCTCTTTGCAAGATTCAAAAGATGAACCCCATGTCATCTACAAAATTTTGTCTTAACCAAATTATTTGTAATGAGAAATTTAGATTCAGATGACTTAAAGAACCAGTACACTCTTCATCCTTGTTTGGAAGTTTAGAATAATGGACCATTATGCATTTGGAATAATGCTTTGCCATTTTTCAACCAACTTAAACATGCGTACAGAAAACATTTAATAATTTTTATTTTCTATAGTGCCCCATTGCCAGATGGCGCTCGGAGCGCTGTACAACATAAAATATAACCTAAAATATACAACAGCTGCCCCAAGCTGCTATGTCAAAAGGGGCTGGATATTAAGTTTTTATAAATAAATAAAATCCAATAAAAATATAATGAAAACAAATTAAAAAGGACAGAGGGCAGCTGGGAAGGACCGCACACATTAAGGGGAACCAGCAGTGAATTCTAAAAGCACCTGTTGAATAAACAAGTCATTAGGTGCTTTTAAAAAGTCAGGAGGGAGCAAGTTCAGTACTGAGGGACCTACCACAACAAAAGCCCAATCACCTGCCGACTTGAGACTAGAGTTGCAGCAAGTTGTACATTTGGTTACCCACATGTTCGGGTGCCCTAATCTCCCTGGTGCTTTAAAATATGGGTGTTACTGGGGCTTCCTGGGATGCCAGTTCTGGTACCCGTGTCTCCCCAGGCTGACTTCCCTCACCACCAAACCGCTCCTGCTCCAGTCCTGGTCTCTGCTCCTCTCTGACAGTCCCCAGCTCAACTGAGCAGTCCGTGAGTCGGGGAGGAGCAGCAGCCCTGTAGTTGATTTAGCACAAATGTCAAACCTTAATTTTCCAGTTTAACTGTTGGGACTCGACATGCATCACACCCGGTGTATCCTGTGACCCAAACCTTGCCCATGTTCACCAATATGGTGAGGTGGTTTCCCATTGTAAGAGTCTCATGTGAATGTAGCCTGGGTCTAAATCCATCACCACTATTTCTCTGTAACATGTAAAGGGATTAAACTGCATAACAGTGAGTGTTAATTGCTGCAGGAGCAGATAGATTCCCTATTGCTGGCCTGGTCAGAACAATGTATTTTTGATAATTAAAACAAAAAATACTTAGCATATCATGATAGCCCTCCTTTCATTTATCTCCGGCTGAACTCCCAGGAATATCTATATGTGAAGTAGATTTAGTCTGAACCATACAGCCAGTAAAGGTCACAATATTGCTAACGTGCGTATTATTTCAGGGACAAAAAAATTGCTACGTTAGGTAGGACTTTCATTTAGATTAACATCTTGAACAAATAGTGTACATGTGTCTTCCAATCCCAACCTCATGATGTCTCTTAAAAGAAATAGAAAGCAAAAAAATTTCTTGTCTTTGTTCTAACTTGGTTTTTCAGGTTCAAATTATGGCTGTAGGTATCATGCTGTATTTTGTAATTTAGTTTTAGCATTTTTCTTTAGATTGTGAGGAAAAGAGTGCTGTCGGATAGCAGTGAAGACAGAGATACAGAAGAAGCTTTGAAGGAGTTTGACTTCTTGGCTACATCGGATGAAGGAGATGGAGAATCTAGAAGTTCAGGAGATGGAACAGACTGGGGTAAGAAAGTTTAAAGGATCCGCACCAGAAAACGAGAAAATTTGTTAAGCACAAAAACTGACCGATGTTTTGCCAAGATTACAACAACTTTAAAAGGAGCCCTGCTATGACTCATTTGATAGCAGACTGTGACCTCGTTAATTTCTTGTTTTACTCTTTTCTGTATTCAGCTTTTATTTAAAGGTTTTTAGGAAGTTTTATGTGTTTTGGTCATTTTGTCAATTTTAAATTGATTCAGTATTATCTACAGAGTTTTAGTGCATTTTGATATAGAAAGCAGTATGAATCATAACGCTGTAATCCTTTTCTGTTCAAATGTGAGCAATAGATTATCCTACACAATCTGCTCATCTTCCTTTAAAATGATAGCAACTATAATTTCACTTAGTCATGAATGAGGTGGCTACCACCCTCAGATGATGCCAGAAGGAAGCAATAATTGCTGTAGCCAAAGGGTTGCAGTTTCTCTGTGTATAAATGAGGCCTTGTGAAACTGGGCCCCCCAGTTTTTACAGTGTTCTGTATCATGGTAGCTGCTGGGTCCAGAATTGAACCCTGTGTGTGCAATCCTAACCACATTGTAGACAATTAGGAAACTCCTGTTTATTTCACTTAAGCTAGGATTTCACCCTGAGTTATTACTGTTGGATGCCAAGCATCACTGATATTGATATAATAAAATTATAATAATTCTATGTATAATCCAGAACAGGGGTGCTCAAAACATTGATCGTTATTGACAGGTCAATTGCTCGATGTTCCAGGCTCAGTCCATGGGAGAGCTATGTCCCGGGCTCAGGTGGCGGTGACTGCTGGCTTCCCTGCGCATGCCTGAAGCATACGCACACCAGCCACTACCATATTTACTCTGTGCATGCTTCAGAAAGCAAATATGGTGGCGGCCAGTGTGTGCATATCCCAAGCGTACACAGGGCTGCTGCCAGAAGCCATGTTCTGGACCACCCAGACGGTTCGCTCCTCACACACCTGCTCGCTGCCCCACCCCTCTCCAGCTCACTGCCCTGGCCCACTGCATGTCCTCACTGATCCGCAGCAGCCTGGACGTGGGGGAAGAGGGAGAACTACCACCACCCCCGCCTGCCTGCTCCCTGTGTGTCCGCTACTCCGCTCGCTGCCCCTGCCTGGCTGCCCTGGGCCTGTGTCTACCTGCAGATGTGTGTGTGCGTGAGGGAGAGTGTAAGTGCACGTGGGGGTGGGGGTGTGAGAGAGAGATGGGGTTGCTCCCTCCCCTCCCCCCGCAGCTGTTCCCCTGTCCTGTCATTCACCTTCATTTGCATAGCCACACCCCCATCTGACTGGAGTACGGCTCTGCAGATAAGGGGGCATGGTAATGCAAGTTGGGTCGGGCCACACCCCTGTGCCACCGGTAGATCTCCGCAGGTCCACATCATGCTTTGATAGATCTCTGGTCAGGCAATTGTGGGCACTGCTGATCTAGAGTATGGTATTGCTCCTTATAGCTGAAGGTCTCAAATCTATTTGTTTACTTTAAGATTTAAAAATGCATCGCTTCTAAGCATGTTGTATTACTTTCGCCAGTAAAATGTGATTCAGTTGAATTTGTCAAAAAGGCGTCACTCTCTTTTTAGCTGTTACATAAATTCTTAATCATAATTTTTTACACCTTTTCCTCCATTGAGCATAGCTCATTGTAGATTTACACAAAAAAAAGCTTTATTTTGCACAATTCAAACTTTTAAATAAAGGTATTCTATGGGATATAGGCTACTTTATTTATTTTTATATTGATAGATAGATCTATCTATCTAAGTTTTTTATACTTCTGTTTAGACAATCGTGTTCATAGTTTGTCCTTTTAAAATTGGATTCATGGAGATACTTTGGTTTGTCACTGTTTGTAATTGGTTATGATCCGTCAACATAAGATACCATAAGGTACAATTTTTGTTTAAATAATGATCTGTTGTTAAAAAAAACTTACCGCTTCATTTAAGCCAATGTTTTAAATGAAATTTAAGAATTAATTTTTAACACCGTCTAATGACATAATGTATTTGGGTAGAGGAGAGAAAAAAATGGTTAAATTGTTTAAAAATGGGTTGCTAGGTTTGAAAGTACATTATAAGAAATGTCAAAACACTTTTCCAATAATTGATTAAACGTGTGCTATGGATTGCCATGATAGACTGGCTATGTGTAAGAAGAGCCTTTACAGTCAGGTCAGTGACTTGTAACCTTAAAAGTACTTACATCGAAATCTGCTCTGTGACGTAGTATGACAGTACGACAGAGTTGAGGTACATAAAAGGGAAGTAGATACAGTGTGCTGGCAGAGTTGTCTCAACCCGTTTTGAATATTTTTCAAACATGTTGTGATAGAAGAGAGTAAAGACTCTTAGTCAATATTGGGAATTAAACATGATCAGCTAAAATTTCACTCCAGAAACCACTCTTGGTCCTGAACATAGCTGCCAGACCACTAACTTATGAAATTTCATCATCCCCAAGTTTTTGTGTAAGTACTTCAATAGTCAGTATTATACTCCAGTACCACAAGTCTATTCAAGCCCCTCACAACAATATTCTTAACTCTAATACATTGTCTTGAAAAAACTGATGTTAACTGTGTCTTGGGGTGTTCTTTTTTGCCCCTGTCTTCAGCACTGACATTTCTGGAATGTGTAAACTAACATGAAATGTGATGGGGTAGTTTTTTAACCCAGATGAAAAACCTAGGATTCAAAAAATACCTCCTGGCAAAATACATTGAGGTAATTTTTTGTGTCAGGGTTTTTTGTTCACAAAAGAAAAATGGTTGCTGGTAACCAAATTTCTTTTGTGTCCTAAAAGAGAAACGCTGGGGAGCCACTAACTTGCAAGTTTTCACAAGAGATGTGCACCTGGGGTAAGAAAATACCCCTAGAAAATGTATAAGGGTTAAAATAGTATCTCAGTTTTTTTTCTTATGTAGGCCTATGTACGCTCCCTAGTTCTGCTCTCTCCAGATATTATTAATTATTTATATAGTGCCAGCAATGTGCCTGGCAATCAACTGTCTTGATCAGAGATGGGTTTCTGCCCCAAAGGGCTTACAAATCTAGCATGGACAAGGGAGAGGAAAACCTTAGATGACACTGGGGTGAATTTACGAAGCTGGGAAGTTTGGAAGTGCATGTGCTTAACTTCATCCATGAACTAATCTTAACATTTAAATTATTTGTTGAAATATTTGTCACGATGCCTCTAAATTATTTTTATGGCTGAATTGCTTCAATTTCTTTTCCCATGCTGCTTTCACATTGCACATTCTGCAATTTATTTTCCTTCAAACAGGAGCGACCAAAGCTAGACGCTGGATTCCCAAATGTAATCTTATCAGTTATCCCTAGCTAGACAACGCTATTATGCCTCCAGGATCGAATCTTTCTCTCGCGACCCTCGCCGCCTCTTCTCTACGTTCGACTCCCTTCTTAAACCCCCCTGCTCTCCTCTGCCCTCTTCCCTTGCTGCTCAGGATCTTGCATCGTTCTTCACTTCAAAGATTGACCAGATCCGTCAGGACATTGCCTCCCACCCACCTCCCGCTCCCGTACCACCCCCTCCCTCTTCACATCCTTCCCTCCTGCCTCTCTCTCTCGTGGAAATCTCCACTCTGCTCTCTTCGTCCAACCCCCCCACCTGCCCCCTTGACCCGATCCCCCTCCTGCCTTCTGACCTCTATTGCTCCCACTGTCGCTCCCCCACTTCTACATGTCATCAATCTCTCCCTTTCCACAGGCTCCTTCCCCTCTGCCTTCAAGCATGCCACTGTCTCCCCCATCCTCAAAAAGCCTACCCTGGACCCTTTCGATCCCTCTAGTTACCGGCCGGTCTCCCTCCTTCCCTTTGCTTCGAAGCTCCTGGAACGTGTCGTCTACTCCCGCTGCCTGAACCTCCTCTCTGCCAACTCCTCCCTGGACCCTCTCCAGTCCGGCTTCCGCCCCCTCCACTCTACTGAAACTGCCCTGGCCAAGATCACCAATGATCTACTTGTCGCTAAATCGAAGCGCCACTACTCCGTTCTTGTCCTCCTTGACCTCTCTGCTGCCTTTGACACTGTCGACCACTCGCTCCTCTTGGACTCGCTTTACTCTTTGGGCTTCCGTGGCTCTGTCTTTGACTGGTTCTCCTCCTACCTCTCTGACCGCTCCTTTAATGTCTCCCTCCCCGAGTCGACCTCCCCCTCCCTTCCCCTCTCGGTTGGGGTTCCCCAAGGTTCTGTCCTTGGCCCTCTCCTCTTCTCTATCTACACCCGGTCCCTTGGTGAAATTATTGCCTCCCACGGGTTCCAATACCATCTCTATGCTGATGACACCCAACTCTATCTCTCTACCCCCTCTCTCTCCTCGTCTATCCGCTCACGCCTCGTCGACTGCCTCTCTGATATCTCCGCCTGGATGTCCCGACGTCAACTCAAGCTCAACATGGCCAAGACCGAACTCCTCATTTTTCCTCCCTCCCCTTCCTCTCCCTCTAACCTGACCATCCATCCTGTTCTCCAAGCCTGCAGCCTGGACTTCATCTTTGACACGCACCTCTCTTTTAAACCTTACATTGATTCTGTGGCCAAATCCTGCCGATTCGCTCTCCACAACATTGCCCGCATCCGCCCCTTTCTCTCTATCTCCTCGGCCAAAACCCTTGTTCATGCCATGGTTATCTCTCGCCTCCACATCTGCAACCTCCTCCTTGCTGGCCTCCCTCTCTCTCACCTGTCCCCCCCTTATCGCAGTCCAAAACTCTGCCGCCAAGGTCATTCACTCTGCCCGTCGCTTCGACCATGTGCAGCCTCTCCTCTTCTCTCTTCACTGGGTCCCCCTTCCTGAATGTATTCTGTTTAGACTCCTGGTTTTCACGTTCAAATCGCTCCACGACCAAGCTCCCCCTTACCTCTCAGACCTAATTTCCCTATGCACTCCTGCACGCGCTCTCGGCTCTTCCATTGTCCCCTCCCTCGCTCTCCCTCATTTCTCCTGCTCGCCTAACCGCCTTCGACCCTTCTCCCTCGCTGCCCCCCATGCCTGGAACTTCCTCCCTGTTTTTGTGGCAATGGATAAAACACAGTGAACCAGGGTCCCTGGTTTTTGCTAAGTAGTGGTCTACTGTTCATTCTCATTTTCTTGCCCCTTTGTCTTATGAAGTGGATGTTTTTATTGAACCGTTTGTTGAAAGGATTCATACAGACTCTGATCTAATGTCCATCACCCTTGCTCTTCTCTTCATAGCTACTGCTGTCATTGGTATTTGTTGCATTTCTGCTTTCCCAGCAGGCCCATTCTCTCTCTTTTCACAGGGTGGACAGTCAGAACCAACAGGTTATGTCCTTACTCAGCAGTAGGGTGGATCCAAATGATTGACAGCCACTGCTAGGGAGGCTATACCCCTGCACCAGTTCCCCAGACCATTCCTGCCTTGTGAAAGAGCAGGAAGCAGGGTCCTTTGCTCCTTCAGGGAACTGTTTTGGCTATAGTTTATTTCCAGTTTTTGTTTTACTTAGGGGGCTAGTCTCGCACCCTCCTCAGGAAGGCAGGGCTCTGAGCTTTGTAGCAGGAGAGGGATTTGGGATGGGGGGGTCCTTTCCCCTGGTTTTGTCCCTCCCCCAGTCTTTACTGAGCATATTGATAAACCAGGCTTAATGGGGAAGAGTCAACGTGGATTTAAGAAAGGGAAGTCATGGCTCACTAATCTATTGGAATTTTGAGGGTGTAAGTAAGCATGTGGATACGGATGAACCGGTCAATATATGTATCTGGACTTTGAAAAACTGTTTGATAAGGTCCCTTATGAGAGACTCTTGAAGAAATTAAAGAGTCATGGGATAAGAGGCAGTGTCCTGTTGTGTATTGGCAACTGTTTAAAAGATAGGAAGCAAAGAGTAGGGCTAGATGGTCAGTTTTCACAGTGGAGAGAAGTAACTAGTGGAGTGCCCCAGGGATCTGAACCGGGACTGGTGGTGGTTAATATATTAATTCATGATCTCAGTGTATTGATTTATTGTACTGACCCCAAGGTCATGACAATATATATCCACAGTACAAAAATTCACACATACTCCAAAAACATACATATAAAAACAGTCATCTCATAACAGATATTAAGCAAATATAATTCATATCAATCATAAACCCCAAAGGAAGCATATCTATATAATTTGTCAGCTGGGACCACCTGAGTCTAAATACTCTCAGTATCTGGGAATTTAGCTCTAATCTTAGCAGCTCTGACCGCAAAAACTGCGACCCTCTTAGTTCTCTCTATGCTAGAATCTCCCAGAAGATAAATTAACTTCTGGATAGCTATTAATGATCTAGAGAAGGCAGTAAAGAGCGAGGTGATCAAATTTGCAGATGACACGAAGTTATTCAAGGAAGTTAAAACCCAAGTGGACTGTGAAGAATTGCAGGAAGATCTTGCGACTCTGGGTGACTGGGCATCTAAATAGTAGGTGAAATTCAAAGTGGACAAGTGTAAAGTGATGCACATAGGGAAAAATAACCCAAACTATATTTATACAATGCTGGGTTCTACATTAGGCGTTACTACTCAGGAAAAGGATCCTGGGGTCATTGGAGCTGATCCTGTGCCCCGCGCGTGCCAAGCGCATCCCGCGCTTGCCAAGCGCATCCCGCGCGTGCAGATTGAATGCATCTGCATAGGGGTTGTGTTGTGCTGTGCAGGACCCGCATGGATCCCACGCAGATCCCACTTGGGATTGCAGCCATTGTGGACAATACATTAAAATTCTCAACTCAGTGTGCAGCAGTGGTCAAAAAAGCAAACAGAACTTTAGGGATCATTCGGAAAGGGTTAATGAATAAAACTGAAAAAATGGTACGACTGCACCTGGAGTACTGGTGTGCAGTTCTGGTCCCCCCATCTCAAAAAAGAGAGAGAACTAGAAAAGGTACAGAGAAGGGCAATGAATATTATCAAGGGTATGGCACAGCTCCCATATGAAAAGAGGCTTGATAGGTTGGGGCTCTTCAGCTTGTAGAAGAGAAGAGAGAGAGAGGATATGATAGAAGTTCATAAAATCATGAGTGGTGTGGAACACTTAGGGAGCCGTTATTTACCCTCTCTAACAATATTAGAATGAGGGGGGACACCATGAAATTAACCGGCAGCAGATTTAAAACAAATTAGTATTTTTTCACTCAGCGCACAATTAACTTGTGGAATTTACTGCCAGAGGAAGTGGTCAAGGCTGGTAGTAAAGTGGAGTGGGTAAGTTCTTGAATGATAGGTCCATTAATGGTTATTCGCCAGGCAGGTTTTGGGGACTGGAACAACAGGGAATGGATTTCCCATTGTGACCTGTTGGGTGCTTCTCCCAGGAGAAAGAGATTGGCCACTGTCGGAGACAGGATGCTGAACAGCACAGATTACCTGTGTGCTGTTTAGCTGCAGGTTCTCCACGTGGAGGCTGAATGTCGTCTCCAAGGCTTTGATGCACCCACCTTTTGAGCTGCTTCTGTAGATGTCACTCTTTAACCTTTAGGATGATATTCCTGGTGTCTGATCTCAGCTTGCAGATCTCAGAGTTGGGAATCTTTCTTTTGACTCAGAACTGTGCATTTTTTCACAAGGACAAGGTAGTCCTGGGGTTAGGAACAACATTCATTCTTCTTCATTCAGAAGATCAACTCAAGGTTTCATAGGGATCTAGAACTGAAGCTGATTTGTCCCAATCTTCAGCACCCCAGAGAAAGGGCATAGCATAGATTAGGTGTCAGGAGGGCACTCAGAATTTACCTGGATAGGTATAGCCACTTCAGAATTGACTCTGTCCTATTTGTAGCCATTTGGGCTAGGAGAAAGGATGGAAGCTTTCAAGAAGTACCCTCGCTAGATGGTTTAGTACCTGCATGTTGAAGACTTACAAGGCCTCGCAGGTTTCTCCTTCTGTGGGAATTTTTGTGCAACCGCTATGGGGCAGCTATGATTTTGGTGCTCCTGGGTAGGGTGTCAGTGGAGGAAATCTGCAGTGTGATCACCTGGTCCTCTGGTCATTCCTGCACATGTCGCTACAGGGAGCAGCATCCATGGAATCAGCTGTTGGGTGCTTCAGATACTACTTTCTTAGTCCAGTTGGGAATTGGACCCATCTAGGGCAAGATTGTTCCTTTTTTGCACTGGTGGGAATCCTCCCTCCCTTGGAATTGCACTGCTTGGGGATTTCTCGTCCATTCTGACTGTCCACCCTGTGAAAAGAGAGGGATGGGGTGGGGATTTCCTTACCTGTGAATTTCAGTTCTTCTCTTGAGGTAGGGTGGACAGTCTGGGGGTTTCTTCTCAACTCTCTTTTCCTGTCTCTAGTTTTGAGTTAGCCTTTGCAACCACGTCCTGGGGAGCTGGTGCAGGGCTATGCCCTCCCACTAGCAGTGGCTGTCAATCATTTGGATCCTGCCTACTGTAGACTGAGTAGGGACATAACCCATCAGTTCTGACTGTCCACCCTGCTTCAAGAGAAGAACGGACATTCACAGGTAAGGAAACTTCCATGGCATGAACTCTGTGTCTTATCCACCTATTACATATTTATAGGGAGGGGGAGACAAGGATGCATTCATGAGGTTGAGAAGTTGCAGGTGCATGTGCTTAACTTATTTACAGAGAAGAGATTCTGAGTGAGGGGGGATGAGAATGCAATTTCACTCATGAGGAGCTAGGGAAAGCTTGATTGAAGAGGTAGGTTTTCAGGAGGGATTTGAAAGTTGGGATGGAGGGAGCAGAACAAATGTAGTAAGTTGCTTAATGAGTAGTGCACCTCTATTGGTATATGAGCAGCTCTGGGATCTGCAGGGAGGGAGTTCCAGCTGTGGGGGTCAGCAAGAGAGAAGGATTGAAGGTGTTTATAGGAACAATAGGGTTGCGAGAAGACAAGAGCAGAGGCAGAGGAGGAAAGAAGCTCCCAGGCAGGATGCAAGAGAAGAGAGAGATAGGGGAGCAAGGCCATGAAGAGCCGTGATGGTGAAGACCAGGAACTTGTGCTGAATACATTCACATGGAGGGAACCAGTGTAGGGTGGAGAAGAGGGGATCAATCAAAGTGCCAGCGAAGGTGGATGACTTTGGTAGCAGAACGTTGAACTGAGATGAAGGGGGCAAGATAAGAGCAGGGAAAACCAGTAAGGAGGAAGTTACTGTAGTCAAGGTGAGCAATGACTAGAGCATGACTAGAGCATGGAAACAGTAAGGCAGGGCCATATTTGAGCAATATTATACAGAGTGAAGTGACAGGATTTGGCAACAGCCTGGATCTGAGGCATAAAGGAGAGTGAGGAGTTGAAGATGAATCCCAGACTGCGCACCTGGGACAGGCTGGATGGTGACACCCTAAGTGGAAATTGATAGGGAAGTAGGTGGGGAATGTTTTGGGGGAAGGTTGAGGAGTTCAGTCTTGGCCATAGTGAGTTTGAGTTAGTGGTGAGACATCCAAGCAGAGATGTCAAAGAGAAAGTCAGCAATACGAGACTGGATGGAGGAGGAGAGCACAGGAGTAGAGAGAGAAAGGGTTGTGTGTCATCAGCAATACAGGTGATACTGGAAGCCATGAGATTCAATGAGTTTACCAAGAGAAAAAGTGTAATGGGAGAAAAGGAGAGGGCCCAGGACAGAGCCTTGGGGAAGTGACATAGAGGGAAATACCAGCAAGTGAAACATTGACGGAGCGTTCAAGGATACAAAGAGAAACAGTTGAGAACAGAGTCCTGGAAACTAAGGGAACATAGCGAATCCAGGAGAAAACCATGATCAACCATGTCAAAGGCAGCAGAGAGGTTGAGGTGACAAGAATGGAGTAGAAGCTTTTAGACTGAGCTAAGAGAAGGTGATTCTCACAAACCTATTGATCCACATATTTTTGTTGTTTCCTCCTTACCAAAGGGATATCACTACTAATTCTTAATACTTGTGTTTACTATTTTCTCCTTTCCATTTCCAGCATACACTGCTGGGATGTCTCTACTGGTCTTGTATGGGGATGATGTTTTCTAACCTTCACAGCCGCAAGGGTATAGGAGCTCTGGGAGGAGAAATACACCATTTCCACTACCTTGATCTCACCCAGTTCTAATTTATTAATCCTTTCACTATGGATATACTAATAACCTTATTCACAAATATGTGAAGTAATTTCTTAGCACTAATAGTTATTCCTCTCTTGCTGCCCTATTAGTGACATATTGATTCCCTCAGTACAATTAATTATACACAGTAGACTGTTGAGGATGTGCATAAGAATATGTGAATGAGCAGATGCTGCATGTGGTAACTGTTTTTTATTTTGTTTTTAGCTGTCAAAACATGGGAAATGGAAAATTAATCTGAATTTAACTGCTTTTTTTGCTCTTGTCATTTCATGTCTCAACCATGGACAAAATCATACTTTTAACATTGAGTATCTTCTCTATTATCTGCTCATTGATTTAGAGTTAAATAATAAAATATGCCTACAGAGAGGCCCCAGGCATCCTGATAATTGAAAACAAACATTCCATGCAGTAACAAATAATTAAAATTGATCAACCACTATTCTGGAAACATGCTGTCAACCCTTTCCCAAAGCTTGGATAGATGAGCTTCCCAGCACGTGCAACAGGTTTACAGATTGGAGCGAGCAAGTTGCAGGGTCTGGGGGCAGAAAATGCCCTGCTGCCTCCCTGCACCTCTTGCACTGTGGAATCAGTTTCAGCCTTTCTACTGTCACATATATCATGGGGGGAGAGAGAGCCTTTCATGAAGGCTGGCTTCAGACAATGTAGGACTTTACAGATCATAACCAATTACTTAGTCTGTCTCCTGAGACCAGTGGAGAGCCAGCGCAGATCCCAGAGTTGTTCATATACCAATAGAGGTGCACTGCTCATTAAGCAATTTACTACATTCTGCATCCTCTCACTTTCTGAGCAGTTCCACTGTTTTGCCACTGGGCATTATTTTATATTATTTGTAAAATGGTATTGTATTGTTTTACTCTTGGACCAGGGCGAGAGCCAGAGCCTTAAATAAAATACTACTACCATTTGAGCGGTTCCACGGTATAATTTCATGTACAGTGCATTACACTAGCACTATATTGAGGCACAAAAATGAATAATAGTGGAAATGTCCACAGTGGAAAGAGAAGGCACAAGTGATAAAAAGCTTGCTCACTTTTTGAGTGTTAAAAGTGCTATGGATAATATCTGTATCCTGTTGTAGAGAATGTGCTTGGTCAGCAATAAAAAGTTCAGCTTTGAACAGTTTCTGGAGATGAAAAATATATTGAATGAAGCATGGCATGAAAAGATTTTTTTAAAACCACCTAAAATATTGGCTATTAAACCATGAAAAAATATCTGCCACTCTACTCGTGTAGGAAGTACTTTTCACATGAATTTTGAATGCACACTTTTCAAGAGAAGTCTAAAACTTAGTGAAATTAATGGTTCTGAACCTTTGGTAAAGCAATTCACCACATCTTGAAAACCATGATTAGCTGGGAAGGTTTTGGTATAAGGACCAAAGAGGAGCATGAGGTCTTAAGCTTAAAAAAATGAAAAAAGAAGAAAAATCTTTAGAAAAATACATAGCTGTAAGTTTACGTGAATAAACATGCTTCTTTAAAGACATTACGAATACATAAAACAATACTGCCATTCAGTTCTCACATTTATATTATAACTTGCCTAAATTCTCTTCTGGTTTGCTGAGTTGAATATATACTTAATAGTATTTGCTCTTGTGTAGTATCTTCCATCAGGGATCTCAAAACACTTTGCCAAGGTGAGTAAATGGGGGGAGTGAAATACATGATGTCATGGCAATATAGAAGACGTTAAGGATAAAGTTTGTTGACCAGATATGCTGCTTCCTTAATTTGTCCAAGATGTTAACATCTCCCAACATTTTCTTGTGTTTTTTAAATTGTTAGTCATTTTTACTGTTTGAAAAATATAAATAAAGGAAAACCTGATGAAATATAAATACACTGTGTTGCAACTACCTTAATTCATACAAAAATGTTTAAATTAAAGGATATGATTAAATATAAATCACATCTGCAGATATGCGCTGCCCAGACCAATTGTAGGTTAATAGCTAGAATGGTTTCTCTACTTTTTTAAAAAATAAAGCAGGAAAAAGCATTCTCTACCCGCAACAGGGGTTAAGTGAAAAAAGAAAAAGGAAACACTTAAATTTTGTGGGGGGTTTATGAGCAACCATTAACTTTGGAACAGAAATCAGATATGTGAAATTACATTCCAAAGAGATATTTTCCCCCAGAAAGTTCTGAGCAATAAACACAAATTTAGCTGAGAACAGTAATCTCAGAGCTATAGCTTTACTTACAGAATTCACACACAGAGAACTGTTTCATCTGTCTGGCATAAATAAACTTGAACAACAGTTGCTGCCTCCTTGAATTAGAAAAAATAGTGGCATATTATTGAAAAAGGATGTGTTTCATTTGTTTCATTTTGTTTAGAAAAGGAAGACCAGTGTCTCATGCATGAAGCCTGGAATGTGGACCAGGGAGTAATAACCAAACTCAAGGAACAATACAAAAAGGAGCGCAAGGGGAAAAAGGGGGTGAAGAGTAAGTGGAAAACATTGCACCTTGAAATCATAAATCCCACCTCTTTCATATCTCCAATACTATCTTTCAATGTTTTCCTAAAACTACTTACTCTTTTACTTTGCTACTCCTGACTGCTTTCCTCTTGTTCACTAGTTCTCAGGGGTTGAAATTAATGATAGGCCAGCTGCCTATGGAAGAAGAAGTATTTTGGCTGGAACATTGCTTTTATCCAGCTTAAAGCTGGAACAAAATCAAGTTGTTAGATACAGATTTTGCAACAGTTAATAGTGCTGTATTGATATTTGAAAATTTATTGTGTTGGTATTTCATTTACTGCCTATTTTAAAGAAATGTCAAACTATTTTTCCGTAGTTGAAAAATTGTTCCAGCGATATAAAGTTTATTCTGGAGTTTCCCACATTTTTGTTAAACTTAAAATCCCACCAAAAAAAAGCCACACCTTTCTCTAGTACCTCATTTGCTACCAAAGGGAGAAAACAAATTAATTTCTACCCCTGTTTATACTTTAACATTCACAATGTGCAGTTCATGCTGTCCTCATAATTTGTTATGCAGGGCTCGAAATGGAAAATAAATCTTATTGACAGGCTATTATTAAGCCACAGTCCTTGCTTATCAAACATAATCTTATTTGTTTAATTAGTATTCCTGTCAAGTGCTATTTTTATGCCAAGCAATTTTGATCGGTATTTGAAATACAGTTTCTAGCCCTGTGGATCATATCCTTTTTCTGTTACATCTCTTAAAATACAAATCCATTATGTGAATCCTGCATTCTTAAATAAATTAAACCTATAAGTCTTTCAAGGTCAAGTTAAATGTTTAACATGGGAATTTTGTTGGAATAATGTGAAGTAAAACATTGTCCCTAATTAAGGGAGAAATTTGAAGGATATGTTTAACCCTCCCTTTATGGAAAGATGCTTATTATTTTGGAAGATTGGTCAGTTTCAGTATATGTTTGCAGAATTGTTCAAAAAAGTATCAGTTTGTCCACATCAAATGATTTTAGATTATCTCATTTGTTACTTTCTACCATTTTCAGTTAGTAGCAACTAAATGCGATTTGCTTACAGCTCAGTAATGTTAACTTTGTGCACACAGACTAAGCCTCAGTTGTTAGTCAATACATTTCTAATTAGTTTCCTTTATTAAGATGAAGCTGTTTAGAAATTGGACACAAAAAAAGTTTGCACTAAAAGTTGATGATATACAACATACGGGTACAGAAAAAGATGTTTTACCATGGATTTAAAAGAATTGTTATAATTCCAGGGGAAATTTTTATAGAGCTTTATTTTGTAGAAACATCTTAATGAAGAAATAAAATGAGTACCTTTTTTGAGAAACTATTTGATGTTTTGGGGTGGATTATCAAATTCTACCTTATAAATTAGGCGCCATTTTTAGTGGAACTAAGTGCTAAATATTTCAAAAACAAAGTGCCTCATGCAGAACTGTGTGCTGTGACACCCTGTACTAGTGATTATAGCTACTATTCATTACATGCATAGAAACCTATTTTATTAATGGGGGATTGAAGTCAGTTGGTTTATTCCAGTTCAGAAATTAAGCATCTTTCCCTGGGCAAACCATCGTTGGAAGGGGCATCAATGCAGAATAATTTGGAGCAGTTACAGCCTTTTATCACCAGTGTGTCATCTTAAAGAAGATAGGGATAAGGAAGGAAAGCTGGGGGGAGAGGGATACCTACCTTAAATGTTTTAGTGTAGAGATGGGCAAGGCCTATTTAATCATTACAATGTCATCAAATATGAGCATTTAGTTGTATTGAACATTCTTGCTGTAATAAATGTAAAGTAACAGTTTACACTTAATTCAGGGAAAATTTGAAGGATATGTTTTACGCCTCCCTTTAGAACAGAACTGTGATTCAATAAAATGTTTTTTTGTTGTTGTTTTTTATACATTCAGATACTGCAGTAAAGCAGTCTTGCAAAATCCTTTTGACTGGCTGAAGCAAGTAATGTCTGATGGATAAATAAATTACCCATTTAGTATTTTCATCGTTCTGGCAGGGGTGGGGGAAATAGAATTTGTAACTGGGGTAGGGAATTTTTGTTGATTTTGCAAGGCTGTAGTCAAATTTCCTGTGAAGTAGAATAATAGGGTCATACCTACATTAGAATACACTTCTTGTTTAAGCTGCGTAAAATAGTGTATTGTAAAAAAAAAAAAATACAAAAAAAAACAATTAAAAAGCTGTATTATATACTGGTCTAGGAAAAACCATAATGGACTATGGGTAAGATATTTTCCCATTCTTAATTAAACTTACAACAGGAAAAACTACCGAAGATATGTTTCAGCCTCAATCCTATATAAAACAGTCAAAACAGGGATGTGGGAAAATGATGGAGCAAAGCACAGGTAAGTGTCAAGAAGGGCATGGGTCTTCACCACATGTAGCTTCAGGAAGTAACCCACTGAAACCAGTTTGATTTTTTTTTTTTTAAAGTAACATTGTTGCAATTATATAGCACGTCAAATAAGCTATATGAGTGCTCATAATTTTTAAGAATATTCACAGATTAAGAATATACTTCTGCACAAAGCATCTATGGCACAAAATTTTAAAATTATTCACAAATGTTTGCACTTGTTTTGGGAATTGTTATGAATCAATCAGATGTGTTTTATGCAAATAGCAATGTTGAGTTTGTAAAGTGGGGGAAAGTGTGCATACACAAATCTCAGTTGCTTCCATGTGTTTCTTTTCAACAACTTCATTTCATGCCAAAAGGTTAGTTGCTGTTGGAAGTATGTGCTCATCATTGGTAGTTATGTTGTAATGTCATAATCAATGATAGCATTCATTGTTGCTTGTAATTGCTGTAACATTTCATGTAATAAGTAGTAGTATCATGAGTAATGTTTACATAAGCAATTCCACTTCTGTTTTCTTGGTTAGGGCCCAACAGGTCAAAACTACAAGACATGCTTGCAAACTTGAGAGATGTGGATGATATGCCTTCGTTACAGCCATCTGTTGCACCACCTTCTAGGCCCAGTAGCTCAAGACTTATTGAGCATGACCTAAACAGGACAGACGAAGGCAAGTATTTAGTGTCTATGTATTTATATACATTTATATATATTTGCAGATTTGGATACGTAGTATCTTTTGGTGTTAGAACTTGGAGCAGTTGGCAAATATTAAGTATTGCCACACCAGTATGAAATAGGTATTAGGTGTTGCTGCCACACAGCATTTGTTTTAGCAAAAGTCTTTATTTTTTGATGGGTGTGTGTGTGTGTGTGTGTGTGTGTGTGTGTGTGTGTGTGTGTGTGTGTGTGTGTTCAAACAAACTGGACCCAAGCATATCTGCTCAGTTTTGCTGGCTGTCTTGTTTCTTGCTTGTGAAAAGCTCATGTCCCTGTCAGAGTATTTTTGCCCATAGAGTAGAAGTGTGGATTCTAACTCTGACTAGTGGCCATTATGCTGCTTACAGAAGTCCTTCCACTGCCACCCTAAGCTGAACCGAACCGCTACCAAGCCATTTTTATGGATGGAGAATTAGAGGAGATGTAGATACACACCCACAAGCCACCATGCTCCTATCAATACAGTATGTAGCTGTATGGAGAAACACTATGGGCCAGATGACGACAGGTGAAAACAGACATAATGCTATTAACTCCACTTTAACACAGCATTAACATTTCTTATGCATGTTGTAGGTAAGAAATGTTAAAGTGGTGTTTGTTTATTGATAAAAGATTTCTATCCTGCCCCTCCTGCCCATAGGGCAGCTCAGGGCAGCGAACAACAAGATAAAAACAATAATACAATAAAACAATTTTAAAAGTTTAAAAATCCCATATGCAGGGAGAAAATCCTCCCCAATCAAAAGCCTGGTGGAACAGCCAGGTCTTGCATAAGCGTCAAAATGACAGGAGAGTGGGGGCCAACCGAGCCTCCTTCGGGAGCGAGTTTCACAGCACAGGGGCAGCCACCGAAAAGGATCTAACATCAGTGGCCACCCATCTTGCTGGGGGAACCGCCAGAAAGGCTTCCAGAGACGCTCTCAGGGGTCGCATGGGCACATGGGGAGTGAGGCGGTCCTGCAGATAAACAGGGCCCAGGCCGTGAAAGACTTTAAAGGTCAAAACCAGTACCTTGACCCTAGCCCGGTGCTTTATAAGCAACCAGTGCAGAGCCTGGAGCACAGGTGTCATGTGCTCCCTGCTGCCCATCCCCGTAAGGAGACGAACTGCAGCCCTCCTGAGTCTCCCACAGGTCTCCTTGGTTTACTGAGGACCTGCGGTGTTTGAAGCAGGAGAGCAGGTGGTTAGAGCGACGGTGGCGACGGACTCGTGACCAGTATGATGGATCGCAGCATAAGAGCAGTTTAAAGGCCTATGCTGTGGCGGTGCAGGCAGCAAAGAAGCAGTTCTTTGCTGCCCTTATTGCATCTGCAAAGTCACGTCCAGCCGAGCTTTTCCGGGTGGTGAAAGACTTGGTCAGTCCTGCCTGCTTCCACCTGGACCTGGAGCAATCCTGTGACCGGTTCATCGAGTACTTTGTAGATAAGATCGCTCGCATCCGCCACGATTTCGGAACCACAGTTATTGCAGAGGATCATCTTGGGGCTACGGATGCCCCGTCCTGTCCTGTTTTGTGGGATCGGTTTCAGATGGTGTCGCCTGCCAATGTGGAGTCCTTGTTGGGATCTGTTTGTGCCACTACTTGTGAGCAAGATCCATGCCCGTCCCGACTGGTGAAAGCTAACCAGGAGACGTTACGGATGTTGCTGGCTGGGGTGGTTAGTGCCTCCCTTCGGGAGGGCAGGGTACCTGATTGCCTAAAGGAGACTGCGCTCAAGAAACCATCTCTTGATGCTGATGCTCCTGCCAGTTATCGACCGGTCTCTAATCTTCCTTTTTAGGGAAGGTTATTGAATGGGCTGTGGCACGGCAGCTCCAGGAACATCTGGACCGCACCAGTTTCCTTGATCCCTCCCAGTCTGGGTTTCGGCCTGGGTACGGTACGGAGACGGCATTAGTGGCCTTGGTTGATGATCTCCGTCTGGCATTGGACCAGGATCGTCAGACCTTACTGGTCCTGCTAGACCTTTCGGCTGCGTTCGACACAGGTGATCATGAGGTGTTGGTGACTCGCCTGCGGGACCGTGCTGGAATTGGCAGAACGGTCTTGTACTGGTTTTGTTCATTCCTGGCCGGGAGAACTCACCGGGTGGTCTTGGGGGAGTGTACCTCTTCCCCCCCGGGACCTCACGTGTGGAGTCCCGCAGGGTGCCATTCTGTCCCCCCTCTTGTTTAACATCTGTATGCAGCTGTTAGGGGAGATTGTGAGAGGGTTTCAGGGCATGCAGTGTCATCAGTATGCTGATGACACTCAGCTCTCTCCTTTTCCATCGACCTAGGCCATGCAGTCTCCTTATTTTCCCAGTGCCTGTCAGCTGTGGGGGCTTGGATGAGGTCGAACCATCTGCAATTGAATCCTGACAAGACGGAGGTGATGTTGGTGGGCGAGGGCTTGGGGAACCTGGGGGTGGTAGAATCTCCTCTTCTTGGGGGGGTTCACCCTCCCATGGTCTCGCAAGTATGGAGTCTGGGTGTGCTCCTCGATTTGCAGCTCAGCCTGGAATCTCAGGTTGCGGCAGTGACGGGGAGTGCGTTTCGGCAGTTACATCTTGTCTGGCGGCTCCAGCCGTTTCTCTCAGACTCCGACCTCGCCACTGTTATCCATGCCTTCATCACCTCGAGGCTGGATTACTGCAATGCGCTCTATGTGGGGCTGGCCAAGAAGCTGGTCCGGAGGCTGCAGCTGGTGCAGAATGCTGCGGCCCGTCTCCTGACAGGGCGGGTCACAGGAAGCACATGACACCAGTGCTCTGGGCTCTGCACTAGCTACCTATAAAGTACCAGGCCAGGTTCAAGGTGCTGGTTTTAACCTTTAAAGCCCTTCACGGCCTGGGCCCTGCTTATCTGCGGGACCGCCTTGCTCCCCATGTGCCCATGAGACCCTTGAGATCGTCCATGGGAGCCTTTTTGGAGGTTCCCCAGGTGAGGCGGGTGGCCACCAATGTTAGATCTTTTTCGGTGGCCGCCCCTGTGCTGTGGAATTCACTCCCGGTAGAGGCTCAGTTGACTCCCAGTCTCCTACTGTTTCGGCATATATGTAAGACCTGGCTGTTCCGTCAGGCTTTTGGCGAGGGGTAGGGATGGGGTGGGGGTTTTCCCCACATATTGTAATTTTAAATTGTTTTTTAAAATTGTGTATTTTTATTGAATGTTGTTCACTGCCCCGGGCTGCCCTAAGGGCAGGAGGGGTGGGATATAAATTATAAATAAAAAAATAAATAAAATTCTGCACCAGCTGCAGCCGCCGGACCAACTTCTCGGGCAACCCCATGTTAAAGTGGAATTAGCATTAGATCTGTTAACCCAGCTGTTACCATGTGTGTGTGTGTGTGTATGCACACATGCACTGCCAGTAGCTCTGTTCTGTTTAGATTTTGCTGCCAAGAATATTTGCTAGTGCAGCTTTTGTGCATAGGCATGTTTTATCTTGACCTTCCTTAGAAAACTGAGACAGATTTTAAGGGCCTGGCGAAAAAGCCATTCGTTATATGTTAGAATGGCTTTTGTTGACTTCTGTGATCTCTATGTTATGCCTATATTGGGTATTTTCAGACTTTACGAGATCACAGTGAACCACAGTGAATACCCACCTGTGGTCAATGTGTCTCGAACGTCTGTTTGGTGGCCACCAGATGTTCGCCACGCTCAATCGGCACATGGGGTGAATTTGAACCACGCTTCCCAGGCTAGCAGGAGAAATGTCCCGGGAAGCGTAGTCAAAGAGATCCCCAGTGGGGACCAAAAAAAAGTAACGTCTGGCCGTGGCGAATCCGGCCCGACGCGGCAGCCACATTGGCCCTGCCGCCCGACCGTCTCCCTGGAGGGCGGGAGCGTGGAGGGGGCGGGGCCGTGCGGCCACTTGTTGCGCCGCGTGGCCCCGCCCCCTCCCAGATTCCCCACCGGGATCCCCCCGGCACGTTTGTTACGATGTAACGGGGTGACCCCGGCGGGGAATGAATGGGGTGATTTTGGTACGGGGCCAACGGGCCCCGTAACGTCTGAAATCACCCATTCATGTGAAAAAACTATGGTAGAGAATAGATACAAAACCAGATTTCCAAAGCTTCCATCTTTGGCTATGTTGTACTATCTGTATGGTAATATATGATCATACATTGCACAAACTGACCTTCATACTATATCTATAAAAATGCTGTTTTTATTGGTGATATTTTCATTACATGCTGAATAATAAAATAAGCATGAAAGTAACTTCTTGACATACCAATTTACATATAGCATACTATAACACATACTCAGTACTAAATGTGACTTAGGAAAAATGTACAAAACATCATTTGGCTCAGCCGCAGATACTACTTTCAGGCAGCAAGGGAAATTAGATTGACCAGATTACAAGAGATGCATGTGAAAGAGCTCTGAGTGACATAACTGTTACAGAACATAAAAAGCTTAACCTCCCACTTGCTTAGAGATGTATTTTAAAAGGAAAATGGTAACTTAGCAACATGTGAAATGTAAGAGTTATTTTCCTTTTTTGCTCAGAGCATTCCCTTTGATCCTGCTTTTGTCTTACTGTTGACGAGAGCCATATGATGGCATTCCACTTTCGGTTTCTTTTCTTTTTTTTTAATATGCATTTGTAATTGAAAGATCTGGTTCAACTTAAGATAATAAAGGTGAAGCTCACAACAGTGCATTTCATTAGTCAAAATGTAATGTTTATGTTTTAACAAGTATTTTAAACAGTATTTAAATCTGGGAAAGCTCTTTGAGAAGTATATAAAATCCTTCAGCGCTCAAAAAAATGACAAACTCCCCCTACAAAATGCATGAGACTACAGTGGAGTAGTTTAAAGTGCTGTCTGAACGGTAGTAATGCATGAAAGTGTGTGCCGTTTTCAGTGAAGATTCTCTTCTGTATTTGTCTTCTGGAGCCTAGCAACAGCTTTTTCTAGCAGCTCCTAATGAAGACTATTGAATTTCTTGCTGAGAGTGCTCTTAACATGCCTGAAAAACAGCCACAGTGTCTCCAAGGACTGACAGGATAAAAAGGATGTTTCAAGTGGATTGTGTGCCATAAATGAAGAAGAATTCATTGATGGAGATTTAAAGCTTTTTAGGTACAGCCTAAAAGAATCCGTTATGGAACCAGACACAAACTAATATTTCAGGGGTAGGCAAAGTTTCTTGATTCTAAGAGCTGCATCCATTTATGGCAATGAGGCCAAAGAGCCATATGCAGCTCTAGCGCTGCAGTTAGCCCACTCCTGTAATATTTCTCTGAGGAATTATGTAATGCACTGAGGTGAACTGTCCTCTGCTGATCATGATGGAAGATATTCCAAGTGGATGGGGGAAGCATTAAAGAAGTCATGGTTGCAAGAGTTCAGAGGAGACAGTTGACCTCAGGCGTTGTTAGCAGAGCAAAGGAAGTTCATGATAAAGAGAAGGAACTTGGGTGTATACAGAACTTGATGCAGAGGACAACAAGCTTGCATTAGAAAGGTGACAAGAAACCTGTAGCAGGAGTCGGAGAAGTGTGAATCTTGGTCTGAGCAGTACCTGAGGAACCTGTATTTTGCTCACTTCTAGCCTTTACCCATTGCCTGATTTGGGCTGACTTTTTGGTTCTGAACTCTTGGCATATTTCTATACTAGATTATCCATTGGCAAACAAACTAGGCTCAGATTGACTTTGGTTTTGACCCTCTGGCCTGCATCTTGATGTTGCTCCTTGGGGTTCACCCTTTGGCTTGTTCCCTCTGTTTTGCCAACATATCTTAAACTCATGATCTGTTTTCTGACTCCACATCCTTTTTTGACCCTGACTGCAGTGGTTCTGATCCTGCCAAGACTTCTCACAACCCAGTGTCTTATAAGACTATTTCAAGAGACAACCAGGGAGAGATCTGAGGCCAGAAGCATGACAGGGTTAGACCATTGAAACAGTTTTAGCCACATGAGATAATGGCAAAATACACTTCATTGTTATCATCTGGGATTTAGGAGCCTTCAAAAATGAGGTCAGGCTCATACCTTTTATACAGCCTGCTCCTTTTTAACACACACAAGCGTGCACGCACAAAACCTGGAACCAATTTTTGAGGGCACATTCCATAAAATTGTGTGCCAGCAGTGAAGAAGAATCAATTGATGGAGATTAAAAGCTTTTTAGCTACAGCCTAACCAAATCCATTATGGAACCAGATATAAACTCATATTTCAGGGGTAGGCAAAATTTCCTAATCTCAAGAGCTGCATCCATTTATGATGGGGGCCAAAGAGCTACATACAGTTCTAATGCCACAGTTTGCCCACTTCTGTAATATTTTCTTAAGAAATTAGGTTAAGCACTGAAGTGAACTCTACTCTGCTGAAGGCTCATACTTCCCATATGGACATGTTCCCTTTTGTTTCTTGCTATCGAACATTTTTGATGCAAGATACAGCAAAGAATGTAGAACGTTTATAGCTCCAGTTCTGGTATTTGTCTCCTTATTGTAGCTTGGGAGATTCCTCTCTTCCAACAAAGAACACCTATCTTCTCTCAGGAGGAAAGTCAAATATTCTGTCTGGAGCCTCCTTCTTTCCTTTTGCAGCTAGCTACATAAAGAATCTGTTAAGCTGCCAAATTCCATTGTAGTTGTAGTGTTTTCCACGGGAAAATTTTTGTGCTTTAAAGGAGAAACTTTTTTTTTTCTGGACTTTGTTAGGAATAGGTCTTTTGTTCTGCATTTCCTCTTTTGAGTTAAAGTCCAGTTTGCACTTCTGTCAAAATAATCAATCTCTTCCTTCTGGAAGGAGCATTCATTTTCACTCATCCACTTAAGAGGAAATTTTATTTTAGACTAGAATATTTCTAGAGTCCAGTAGATTTTGCTAAAATGGTATGTTTGCACTGTTGGTTCAAATATGAAAGAGCCAAGACACCGAGTAGTTAATATGGTACCTTTTTATTGGATCAACTTTTGTTTGTGGGGAAAAGGGTAGGCAGATGTCAGCTTTCAGACCAGGAAACACCAAGACAATAAGGAAGAAGGCCTTGCAAGATCATTAGACACGAATCTTCAGACACACCTCAACTACACCCATCATAGGACTTCTCATGCCAGTCATTACAGCATGTGGTGTACTTAATTCAGTGCAAAAAATGTCACAATCAGTGGTTACTATGTTGCCCAAAGGTTACCAAATGGGCGTAGCTAGGATGGAATGGGCCCCTGGGCAAGAAGTCAAGATTGCACCCCCCCTTTGTGTCCCGCCGGCGGGCCTAGGTGTACTACCTGGCTCGGCAGGCCTGGGGTCGCTGCTATCAGACACACAACACCCAAAATGCAGCCAGCCTATTAAGCACATTAATGCCATGAAAAGAGACTGATATATAACCATTTCAGTTGTGCCCCCATAATCAATTCACGCTGCCCCATAACCAGTTCATTTGCGCCCCTGGAAGTAATATATTTAAGGAACTCTATTTCTTGGTAAGTGTTTTAATTATCATTGGAGTATGTATATTTCCTGTATCATACATGCCCGTTTTCCTTTGTTTAAAAAATTATATTTTATTTTAAAAATTGTATTATAAAACAATAACAGACGTCAAAGGAGGAGCAACAGGAAGGCAAGCAATTATGACATAAAGCATTACTCCGATGTACTCTTTCTATGTACAGAAAAAAATAGTCATATTTGTAGGACCTCACAAACCAGACTTCTCCAGAATACCAACAGTAATCTCCAGAAAAAGGAAAGGAGGGGGAAAGGGCACAGGGGAGTGGGGATGTTTAATAATGGGAACAGAAATGGGGAGAATCAGTGAGAGCAGAAAGAGAGGTAAAAGAGCAAAAACAGAACTGCGATAACTAAATATATAGTTACAGAAGAAAAGTGAAAAACTGTTTTACATAGGAATATATTGAATGGTATGTGTAAATATAGGAGTACTTAGGTGTGTTTTTCTTCCTTACAGTGGAAGCTTTAACATTCCCTCCATCATCAGGGAAATCATTCATTATGGGAGCGGATGAAGCCCTTGAAAGTGAGCTGGGACTTGGAGAATTGGCAGGTCTTACAGTGGCCAATGAGGCAGATTCATTGACTTACGATGTAAGTGGCTACAATATATATGTATTTGAAACTCTGAAATTTTTGCAGAGTGCAAGGCAAATAAGAAAATATAACCTCAGGAGTGATACTGAAGTGTACATTTTAGTGTCATTTCAGTGGTTCCCTTGTAATCATAAAAACTAAAAATATCTGCTCTTCCTAATACATAGTGAGTGCCTCCATAACTTCTCACCCTTAGGGCGCTTGCCCACATTACAAAATGCGCCCTACGTGCCTCCGGGAAAATCTCAGAGGCGCAAATCGGGCATGGGGTTTGTAACATGGAAATGTTAACCTGTGCTTTTTTTGGCGGCAATCCTGCCGGGGATCCAGAGCTGGTGCCAAGCCAGTAAATCTGACACTGCATGCTCCACAAGATTGCTGCCAAAAATGTGCGGGCTAACGTTTCCATGTTACAAACCTCGTGCCTGATTTGCTTCCTGGAGATTTTCCTGGAGGAAAATTGGACACATTTTGTAATGTGGGAAAGTGCCCCATGTCTCTTATGCCACAGACATCTGAAGGAAAGGAATGTGTTATCCATATTAGGTGACAGCAGTAATGGATGATGATATGCACCTGTGCACCAAAGTAGGAATTCAGGGACGCATTACTCTCCTTTATTTACTCATTAATCTAACTCAAACAGATACAAGTGGGTTTTTTTTACCTTTTTCTTTTAAAAAAAAATGTTAATTTTGCAGAAGTGTTCCTTACCTTTTGTTGTTTACAGGGTTCTTGTGTTGTAGTCCTTTAAAATTTAAATAAAAATCTTACCAAGAGTTTTTGGTGGTTTGGCCTCACAGCAATCCAAGTACGGTGCTCTTTTAGCCCTTTGCTGTGTTAGGTAATAGCACAATCGCTATCAAATTATGCATGTGGAATATCCTTACTCACATCCTTCGATCATACGTATCTCCAGTCAAGTCAACATATGACTAATCTATTTAGTAAAACAATCCTTGATGTTTCAAATTCTGTATGCTAACAGACTGAACCTTTAAGTTCATGTATAGCTATTTCCTATGCAGCTGACTGCTCCCTATTCCAGAGGTATTGTCAGTAATGCTTTGGGGAAATTCATTGCTATGTACACAAGAAATGTTTAAGCAGTGTTCTGAATTTGCTGTTTGTGAGAAATGATTGATTCATCTTACAATGGGATTCCCATAACTTGAACTTGCCTTAGTTGAAAACCTGGTTAAATTGAGGATTTGGTAACATTAATGGACAAGGGAGAGGGAGGGACGGTTCTGCTCCCCAGCACTCGGCTGAGTGCAGAGGTGACTCTCTCCATGTTCCCAGATCCTCTGACGACAAAAGCAATAAGACTAATTGCAACTCTTAGTTGCATTTTAGTAAATTTCAAGAAATGAATGTGTTAAACCAGTAAGAACACATTCTCCCCCTGCTGCAGGACAGATATTGTCTACTGATGGGATGTGTGTCTCCTTCCACTGGATAGGCAGGATCAACTTGATTGACAGCCTCAATCCATGGAAGGGGCACAACCCACCACAGACTCCCAGTTCTGTTCCTGCCTTGCTCAGGATAGGAAGCAAGATCAGAGCTCCCAATCCAGGAGCAAGCTAGTGTAGGCCTAGGTCCTTTTCTTTGCCCTTTTTCTTTAATTGGGCCCACTCCTCTCTCCCATCCCTACTTTGGAGGGAGGCAGGTACAGTCACTGGTAGGCACCTAGGTGGTCCTTCTCCTGCATCTCCTGCCCCACACCACACACACAGTTGAGAGATTTTCAGGACTGGGCCCGGCCAAGGGGGGAGCCGCCGCATCTGGAGCAGCTCCTCCGTTACCGGACAGGGAGTTGAGCAGCATCAGGGACTCGTGGTGCTCTGGTATGCCTGCCCACCACTTTACTCCTTCCCATGCTTCAACATGGCATCGGCAGCCAGGAAAGCCCGATGCTGGGACACGGGCTTGCCCCTCCCTCACGGAGCCAGAAATGGCTCTCGAGACCCAGGAGAGGGCGGTGGATCCACCACAGAGCTGACTGGATGAACAAGTGGCCCGCTCAGCACCAGCCAGCTGAATTTGCCAGGTGGGATGAGTTAGCCCGCTCAGGCCAATCCTGACCCTGAGGACATCCAGGAGGCTGTCCTAGTCAGCCTGGTGAGTCAAGTGGCAGCCACCCCACCACCACCTTTTTGAATCACTCACAGGGGACAATATTTCTGGGGACCTGATCCCAGGCAGCCCTGGGTTGGGGGTGGGGCTTCTCCCTTAGAGGGCATTGGGGGGGATGACTCCTGTGGCCTCTAGGTCCATGAGGGGAGAGAGCAACAGCAGGGAACCCAGCCCCCCCCCCCCAGCAGGGGACACAAGTGGGTCTGACAGAATAAGGGGAGATCCCACTCCTCCTGATTCCCCAGCTCTTCTTCCTCCTACCACTCTTCTACCTTGTCCTCTTCCTCTAGTTCCTGCTCTCACCGCAGGGTTAAAAAGGGTAAAAAGTGGGGCCAATCCTCACACGCTAGGGGGTGAGGGAAACGCATCAAGAAGCAGTATTCCCGCAAGCCTTGCAAAAGGACCCCTGTTTTCTCCCCTTCACACTCCCCCTCCACCTGAAAGGGAAGATGGTGAGCTCTCAGCCACAGAGATAGACAGAGGACAAGGGGGAGGAACCAGTGGGTGAGAGGCTTTTTGAGGCAGAACACTTTGGTAAACTCCAGGCCAAAGTAGCAGCAGTGCTACAGATCTCTCTGCTCATCCCTTCAGCAGAGACCCAAGAGGCCCCCGAAAGAGAATAAAAGGTCATTCCCCAGGGGCTCCACAGCAGCTCTCGAACTTCCCCTGGCCCAGTTCTACATAGACACGATCCAGGGGGTATGGTAACAACCTGCCAACTTTAAGGACCCACATAAATTAATCAGCCATTACTATGCAGTCCCCAAGGCCCAAGAAGAGTTTGTATTACACCCTAAGGTAGATGCAGGGGCAAGATCCCCTAAACAGATAGAAAGGTTGATGTGGCTCTTAGAAAGGACTAGGAGGCATCAGCCTTCGCCCTTAAGGCAACTGTATCAGCCTCCAACTTTAGCAGGGCCACCTATTTATGGGCTAGCGATCTGGCCCTTAAAGTAGAACAGAGCTCAAGGACAGTTTTAAGAAGTTGACCCTGGTGGCAGCATACGCAGTGAACGCCACCTTGGACACCGCCCAACTGAACGCCAGAGCAATGGCAGCTAACATGGTAGCCCACCGCTCCGTTTGGCTTCGCTCCTGGAAAGTGGATCTGCCATCCAAGACTGTTCTCACAGGAGCACAGTTTCAGGGCAAGAAATTGTTTGACAAGGCTATGGACAATTCCTTCACCATGGAACTACAAAAGAAAATGGCGCTGCTGCTGAACTGTACTAAGCCACCTAATAGAAACTCCTTTTCCCCCCAGAGCATCATTTCAGAGCCACTGGGGCAACTGAAGGAAGGATCAGTGCTCTAGCAGACCTAGATTGCAAAGACAGTGTAGGGCCGGAGATCATCAGCAGTCAGTCACGGTCCACAGTCCACAAACCAAAAGCAGTCCAAGTCCCCAGCCTGACTGGAGGCTGCCTCCCTTGCATCCAGGGGAGCTGATCGGGGCGGGGAGGCTGCAATCCTTAGCAGATCAATAGACAGCCACCTCCAGCGACATCTGGGTGCAGGAAACGATCTCAAGGGGTTACATAATAGAATTTTCCTCCTTCCCCAGAGATCGCTTTCTGCCATCCCCTCTATCGAGGGATCTGGTGAAAGCATCAAGAACTTGAAGGTGATACAGCATCTACTGGACATAGGAGCCATAGAACAAGTACCTCTCTGTCATCAGCGTTCTGGAATTTGCTCCTTTTTCTTTACCATTCCAAAGAAAAATGGGGACATGAGGGCGATTCTCGAGTCCCTCAACAAGAGGGAGAGGTCCCGAAAAATTTGCATGGAGACACTGAGCTCCATTATGGCAGCCCTATGCCCAGAAGAGTTCTTAGTCTCAATAGACATTTGAGAAGCTTACCTGCGTGTTCCTATTTGGACCTCGCACAGAAGATTTTTGAGGTTCACGGTGAACAACCAGCACTTCCAGTTCCAGGCCCCCCTCTTTTGGCCTTGCTACTTCACCCCAGGTGGCAGCTCTGGTGGCCCATCTTAGGATGTGAGGGAGCCATGTCTGTGCCTGCCTGGATGGCTTTTTGGTGTGACCCCACTCACAGGAGCAAGCAGTGAGGGACCTGCGCATAATGATGGATTGTCTGGAAACTCACGGTTTCCTAATAAACCAGGAAAAGAACTGCCTAATACCATCAACATCAATCCTGCACCTGGGGGTGAGACTGGATATAGTTCAGGACCGTGTGTTTCTGTCGAACGAGAGACAGGAGAGGATCCTAGCCCTTCTAGACCCTATACAGAGGGAGACTCGCTCAGATTTCATGTTCTTAACAAGACGTCTGGGAAGCATGGTCTCTTGTTTGGAGCCTGGGCCAGACTCCACCTGAGGCTCTTGCAGTCATTGCTTTGCCCTTTTCTGAAGAAAATAGCGTCTCAAGACCACCTCCTGATCCACGTGTCAGATCAGTTGAAACTACACAACTAGCCTGGTGGTCAGTTCCCCAACAATTGACGAGAGGGATGCCACTCAGAGACCCTCAGTGTCTGCTGCTAATGTCAGATGCAAGCAGTTGGTGTTGCGGGACACATTGCTGTCACATTTCAGCACAGGGCAAGTGGTCACACACAGGGTCCAGGTGGTACATCAAAAGGTTAGAACTAAGGGTGGTGCGCCTAGCCCTACTTCATTTCGCCGAACATCTGAGGAATACCAACATCCTAATCTGCACAAACAGACAGCACATCCGCAATGGCCTTTGTCAATCACCAGGGCGGATCATGCTCGAAGGTACTGCAGGAGGAGGCCTTTCTACTATTCCAATGGGCTAAGCATCACCTTCTCTCAATCAAGGCGATCCACAGAGCTAGGTCTCTGAACTCGCAGGCGGATTGGCAAAGCCATTAGTTGCTAGATCCAGGGGAATGGTCGCTTTTCCAGTGGGCCTTCCAACTAATCCAGAGGACATTCGGCAAGCCAGTAATAGACCTGTTCGCCAACTCCAGCAATGCAACGGTTGACGTATTTATAACCCGAAGAAGAGACCTGGGAGCCATAAGCATAGATGTTTTAAAAACCCATTATTATTGTTTTGATAAGTAATGTACTGGGGAACATGTTCAGTAGCGCACTCTCACTCTAGGCTGGCTGGAGAGTTAGCAGCAACATCAGAGGGCGCCTGTGTGTGTGTGTGTGTCTTTCTCTCTCACTCACTGCCTTCCTGGGTCTGGTTGTTGAAGCGCCTGAGGGGAGACATCAGGAACCATGTAGACAGAGTAAGTCACTGGGGGGGGGGGGGAGAGAAGGCAGCCATGGGGGAGAGTGGGGAGGCAAAGAAAGTGGGGGGAAGGGGAAGCCATGCAGGGGAGGCACAGGAGAACATGGGGGGAGAGGGTACAGCCATGGGGGGAGGCACAGAAGAACATGGGAGAGGGGAAAGGGGCCGCCATGGGCACAGGAGAACTAGCTTGTTGGACAGGGATGGTGAACTTCAGGCCTGAGGACCAAATGCAGCACAAGGCAAGTTCTTATGGGGGATCCTCTTCTAGTTTCTGAATCTGGTCCCTGGATCCTGTTCCTGCCCCAAATCCCTGAAAGACTGATCTCGGGGGAAAGGAGCAGAGCTGGGGGCATGCACACAAGGCGAGGGGCAGATCCAAGGCAGAAATCCATGATTTTGGCCCTCCTTTTCTTGAGTGAATCCTCAACCCCACCCGCCCCTTCTATGCAGTGCTTGGAGCTTGTACTAAAACTTTCAAATTGGCTCCCGGGAGGAAAAAGGTTCCCCACCACTGTTGTAGGAGATGAGTGGTCCCGGCTGGATTAAGAACCAGCTCCCCTTCCTCAGGACTCGATTAAGGGTCCCCAGGAATGGTCATGCTGGAGGGGGTGGGTGAGATTCCAAAATGGGGTGGTGCCAAGGGCAGTTATTTGGGTAATACTCTTCTCTTAGGAATTTGACCATTTGTACCTAGTGCGCTGGACCTGGTGTTTTCTGGAAAAGGAAGTTCACTCCCCTGTCCCAGTCTGTTGTCTTATACATAAAGAGTTGCTGCCCTTTTAAACCATATCTGTGTCTTGTGCTTCCTACCAGCCATGGGGGACAGAATACTTAAATGTTTTTTCACTTGCACATTGTACTTGACAGACTAAAAATGAACTTTTGTTAATTTTATAAAATATACAGGCCCTATTAGGCCCCAGATGGCCTCCACCAGGATTAAAATTTGGCAGAGAGGTAGCGGGGGCCTCACCCTGGGATGGGATTAAGGAAGCCCAAGTCCATTTCTTGTCCTTGGGCCCACTCCAACCTAGCTATGTCTCTGAGGAGCAACCTAGAGAGAGTAAGTTTAATTCACGTTGCGGGGGAGAGAGGGACTGCCTGGGACCTGCCCCTTGCCCGGGAGTGGGGAAGGGTTTCCCAGCCCCTCCTTCATCCCTGGGCCAGGTCCTTTCTGCCAAATTTAAATCTGGTGTGGCCTGCCTGGGGCCTGCCTGCCACTTGGGAGTGGGGAGGAAGGGTTTCCCAGCCTCCACCCCCAGGCTGGGTCCCCGCTGCTGTTCTGCCAAATTAAAATCCTGGTGGGGAGTGCTTCGGGCCTGCCTGTTGCCTGACCCAGGGATGGAGTGGAGGACTTCCCAGCCCCCACCCACCTCTGGGCCGGGTCCCCACTGCCGCGCTCTCTGTCTCTCTAAAATCAGCCTCAACAGTTTTGGAAACTGGATTGGAAACTGGGGCAGGTATTTATTTATTTATTTATTCATTTATTTATATATTAACATTTTTATGCCGCCCCCGCCTGCCTCTGGCATCTCGGGGGCAGCTCACAGCATATTAAAAACATTTTAGAACATTAAAACAGTAAAACTCGCCCTCCGCACCTCAGAGCGGCTCCTGCGGTCTGCCGGGGGTGCCTTCCTGGAGGTCCCCCGTGTTAAGCGGGGGGCCACGATGGAGAGGGCATTCTCGGTGGTGGAACCGCGGCTGTGGAACTCCCTTCCGGAGGAAGCTCGCCTGGCCCCTAGCCTACTAATATTCCGGCGAAACTGTAAGACCTGGCTGTTCGCCCAGGCCTTTGGGAGGGAGGGCGAGTAGGGTGGGGTTTTAGTTCCCCCTCCTATTTTTGGTTTTTAGTCTGCCCTGTATTAATTATTTTTATAATATTTATGGTTGTTTTAAATTGTTTTTATTGTGTTTTATAAAAATCTGTTGGAAGCCGCCCCGAGCTGCGTGGCAGGAGGGGCGGGGTAAAAGTTTTTTATAAATAAAATAAAAATAAAAATAATCATTCAATTAAAAACAATATAAAACCCCGTCCCCTCCCTACCCTAACCCAACCCGCCCACCCCATCTCCCTCTGGAAAGACCTGGCAGAACAGCCAGGTCTTACATTGTCTTGCATTGTCTGTGGAAAGAGGGGATGCCGGCAGCCAAGCGAATCTCCAATGGGAGGGAGTTCCACAGCCACGGCGCAGCCACGGAGAATGCCCTCCTCATAGTGGACACCAGGGAAATCCAGGGGACCTCGAGGAGGGCGCCCCCAGCCAACTGCAGGGGCCCAGAGGGTGAGGCGGTCCTGCAGATAGGCGGGGCCCAAGCCGTTTAGCGTCAGCACCAACACCTTGAATTGGGCCCGGAAGCCTACCCACAGCCACTGCAGAAATCGAAGCACCGGTGTGATATGGTTGCGTCGGCCCGTCAAGAGACGGGCCGCCACATTCTGCACCAGCTGCAGCTTCCGAACCAACACCAAGGGTAGCCCCACGTAGAGTGCGTTGCAGTAATCCAGTCTCGAGGTAATAAAAACATGGATGACTGTGGCCAGATCCGAGTCTGAAACATACACCTGGTGCGTCGGCTTAGGCTGTAACTGGCGAAATGCTCCCTTCGTCACAGCCGCCACCTAGGCATCCAGGCGGAGCTGCAGGTCCAGGAGCATCCCCCAGACTCCGGACCTGAGAAACCAGGGGAGGGCAGACCCCATCAAGGATGCAGGCCACCACTCCCTCGGCCCTCCCCACAACCATCACCTCCGTCTTGTCAGGATTAAGCCTCAGGCGACTCGCCTTCATCGAATCCCCCACAGCGGACAACCACCAAGTAAGCACAGAGACTGTCGGGCCTGAGTTGGAGGAAAATGAGAGAGCCGGGTGTCATCAGCACTCCATACTCCCTAACATCTCTCCCCATACAGCTCACTTCATACTCCCTAACAACCTCACTCCATACCCCCTAACAACCTCTCCCAGAGGCTGCATGTACACATTGAACAAGAGAGGGGATAAGATGGACCCCTGCGGTACTCCACACGTGAGGCCTCGGGGGGAAGATGAAAACTCCCCATGCACCACACGCTGGGTTCTCACAGACAGGAAAGAGCAGAACCATTCAAGAACAGTTCCGCCAATCCCTGCCCAGTCCCACAGCCGAGTCACCAACAACTCATAATCAATGGTATCAAATGCAGCTGAGAGATCTAATAGGATTAGCAGGGTCGAACGACCCTGGTCCAACTCATGGGAGAGTTCGTCGGCCAAGGCCACAAGCGCAGTCTCTGTGCCATAACCCGGACGAAAGCCCGACTGCGAGGGATTGAGAAATTTAACCCTGTCCAAATGCCCCTGAAGCTGCTGAGCCACCACCCGTTCAATAAACTTCCCTAAAAAGGGAAGGTTAGAGACTGGCAGATAACTGGCAAGGGTGTCAACGTCCAAAGATGGTTTCTTGAGCAGGGGCCGCACCAGCGCCTCCTTGAGACAGCCCGGCACCCCACCCTCCCCAAGGGAGGCGTTGACTATCCCCGCCAGCAACGGCCCCAATGTCTCCCGGCTAGCCTTAACCAACCAGGATGGGCAAGGATCTAGTTCACAATAGGTGGCTCGAACGGTCCCAAGAGCATCCCACGCATCTGATGGCAACACCGCCCGAAACTCATTCCACAAAACAGGACAAGAAGGGGCTTCTACTGCCTCTGACACGTTCCCTGCTGAAAACGTTGCATCAAAACTGTGGTGAATTTGAGCAATTTTATCTGCAAAAAAGTCCACAAACAAATCACAGCGAGCATTCGATGGTTCTACGTCCAGGCGCAGGGGGGCCGGACTGACCAGCCCCCTCACCACCCAGAACAGCTCAGCTGGGCGGGACTTAGCAGACGCAATGAGGGCAGCAAAGAAAACCACCTTTGCTGTCCGCACCGCAGCAGCATAGGTACATAACCAGACTCTGTGCCGTAACCGGTCAACTTCAGTATGCGAATGACGCCACTGTCTCTCTAACCGCCGGCCTTCCTGCTTCATCTGCCATAGCTCCCCGGTGTACCACGTGGAGCTGCGTTGTCGGCAATTTGGGAGCGGACGCCTGGGAGCCACACAGTCGATGGCCTCCGTTAGCATGATATTCTACCTGGGCACGAGGTTGTTAAGCGAGCGGCCATCAAGGTCAGAGGAAACATCCCCTAGAGCTATCTGGAACCTTTCAGGTTCTATAAGCCTTCAGGGGCAAACCAACCTAACCCTCCTGGGGGCTGACATGTGCCAGGATATCTGCCCGGAGGAGATAATGATCCATCCACGACAAGGGCACTGTTGATACCTCCCCCACCAACAGATCCCCCCACCTCAAGGCCTGTGCAAAATACCATGTCCAGGGTATGTCCTTTTCAACATGTGTGGGGCCCACTACTCTCTGAGACAGGCCCATGGTTGCCATGGCAGCCATGAACTCACGCTCCGCTCCTCCAAGACTGGCGTCAGCATGGATATTGAAGTCCCCCAGAACTACCGTCCTGGGGCACCGCAAGATCACCTCCGCCACCAGCTCGGTCGGTGCGTGCAGGGAGGCTGCTGTACAGGTGGGTGCACGGTATATTAGCAGTATCCCCACTCTGCCTCCAGCCAAATCCAACACCAGATGGAGACCCTCCACACCTGTGATAGGTTGCACAGGAAATCTCCTCACAGACCAGGTATCCTTAAAAAATAATGGCTACATCCCCCCACCCCCATCCCTCCAGTCGCGGCTGATGCTGCACAGAGTACCCAGCCGGAGCAAGATTAGCCAATATAGGCCATGATTCATTGTCCAGCCAGGTCTCCGTGACACATGCGAGGTTGGTCGCCTGGTCCAGGATCAACTCCCGGACCACAGTTGACTTGTTAGCCACCGACCTTTCATTTACCAGCATCAAGCCAAGACCAGGGGCCCTCTGAACCCCGATCACCTCACCACCTGCCTGGGGGCCAGTGAGCAGGTCAGAAACACACCATCTGTCCCGTCGCACAGGTCGAACTCGCCTCCCAGAAGAATCATAATTCCCCTGGCCCAGAACGACTCCTATGACTTCAGATCCCCTCCACCGACACACACACGTCCCCGGAGGCCGTCCCACCAGTCCTCTGAGGGAGATCCCCACCCCCCAATACACCCCCTATCCTCCTCTGCCACCAGAGGATAATCCGCACCCTCCAAAGGGCTGCACCCCTCCCTCACACCAAGGGGGCCAGCCCTTCCCAACCTAACCCAGTCCCCTTGCCCCCCTCCCACATAAAAACAGTCCATACCCCCACCACCCCTATCCCTAGGCTGAAAGTCCTGGCTGGCCCTGCCTCAACACTTCCTGAAAGGAGGGGGGGGGCTGTTCTTCTGCCCCCGGGGTCTCTAGGGGCACGGCCTGGCAACAGTGTGAACGGAAGCAACAGCAATGGTGAGAACAGCCTCTGGTCCCCAACACGCTACTATAAGTCCTGCTACTACTCAGTCCTTGTAGGGCCTGTCCCGCTGGAAGCCGTTGCGAGGATTCCTGGCCCTGCTCCCTCTGCCACTCGGAGAAGGGAGCGAAGATGAGGATGTATGTCTCCGGCCGCCACAGCCCACAAATGGCCTGCCAACGGGTCTTCGCCCTTTGGCAGTGCCTTTCGGATGCCGCCCAGAGGGCACTGCTCACTGGGCAGCGGCACCCTCTTATGTGGTTACCTGGGAGGTGGAGCAAAGCAGAACCACAGGTGTAGGAGAGGTCCAAGCAGCATACAGCCGCCACACCCCTTCCAGGCCAGGCCAGCCCAGCCCAGGTAAAGGAGAAGAAGAGTAGGAGAAGCATAGGAGCAGGGAGTTCAGCATTTTGTACAGATCCAGGGCTGAATGAATGAATATTTATTCAAATGCTTGATCATATGTTTTGGCATTTACACAAAATAGATAAATACAAATAAATGATGAATAAACATGGACAAAAATACATAAAAACAAACAATTAAAAAGAAAACAGAACCTCCTATAGGATCCATACAACAAAACAGAGCAACCATCTTATTCCAAGCCTCATTCCTTAGAGTATTGCACTCTTATATTGTGAACATATGCCAGAAATTTGGCAACAGAAAGTGTTATGTTGGGAGTGCTGTTGGCCAGCAGGAAAGACACACAGATCTCCTGTGATCTTCCTGGTATGCATCTTATTAAAGGGCAAATTAATCACCCACTAGTATCCAAAAATAGCCTACAAAACTGTAGGGTATGGGCAACTGTCTCAGCCTCACCCGATCTAAAAGGGCAAAATCTTAAATGGAACTGTATACCTCTATAATCGGCCCTCCAGTAGGGATGAGGGGAAAGTGTTTGAACCTTGCCCTAAGGAACATAGCTCTTTGTGTAGGAGAATGAAGACTGACCAGGTACATTGCCTTGGACTTCCCAGATGGCATTATAGATAAATAGCCAATAAGGGATCTTGCCTCGCGTATCTTAGACGTTTCATCCTGATACTCGATGTCAGCAAGTCGTTAAAGTTCCACTCTGGCCTTTGCATATCCCTGCATTGCCAGATAAGGGGTAGAAAAAGCCCTTTGTTGAATCTTATTCTGTATTTTTGTTGTCCAGTTACTTACAAAACTGACCAAAAGAATCAATGATAAAAGGCCCTCTGCTTCAGAGCTGCATACCATATTAAATACTTCAATGAGACTCTACCTGTCTCTCTTCTTCGTGCTGCATTCAAGATGCCTTGCGGCAACCTCATCAATCTTCTCAGAAACTTAGACTGATCCAGGACTGAAAGGGTTATACAGACAGACAAACTGCGGGAGCACTAGCTTGGCACTGCAGTTTGCAAGCAGTAAGTTGCAAGTGAATATCCTTAGTCAGCTGCAAACCTGCTAGAGAAGAAAAGACTGTACCAGTCCGGTCTCCTCAGCTGAGTATAGCTCAGGTGCTCACAAGTTGGAAAGGAAGTGGTAAACTAGCTGCACTTTCACAAAAGTGAAAGGGTACATTTCCAAAAGAAATGCCTTATAAAAAGCAAGGTGATTCAGTAACAAAAACCCTACGGTTTAACGAGTTAAGGCTCATATACATACAACCATGATCCAAAAAGCAAGGAAATTCCATGTTAAGGCTGACATGCTCACAACTCATGGACCAGACACCCATGGTTCGCCCTTGGACTTTCAGCCAATGTTGAAACACCCACTCTCCACTGAGCTTAAGCAAATCCTGGCACAGCTGCCCCCTTCCCACAAACTCCCAGTCTCTCCTGATGCCATGCAAAGTCCTGCTCTGCCACTGCTGCTTCCTCTTTCCAAATTCGGAGTATCCCCTAAGCCTAAGAAACCACCACTAAGAACAGGTGCTTTCTCTCAAAAAACCCACTCTTGAGCAAAACAATCCACCTACTCTCCAACGGTACAGTTCTCTGTAAGTGAATGTTTGGCAGGAATGGGCAGCTGTGGTGGGGCGGATGGTTAGGTCAATTAAGACTCTGGTTTTGGAATGAAGGTAGAAACTGTGCCACAGTGTGGATTTCCTTAGCCTCATGGACGACTGGGCACTTGGGAAACGGGGGCACGTGTGCTATTGGCTGGTTGGTTAGGCTCAGAAGACACTGGGAGTTCAGGATGAAGGATTCACTGGTGCTAGAAGGAAGTTTCCTTAGACTCCAGGAAGACTGGGACTTTGAGGGCAGAGGGCAACTGTGCTGAAGGGGGAAATTTTCTTAGATTTCTTCCTGACTAGAATTTTTTTTTGAAGAAGCAGCTTTGCTAGGGAGGGGTTCCTGAGGCTCATGGTAGCCTGAGGATTCTGGGGAAGAGGGCAGTTTTTTTTGGGGGGGGGGAGTGGGGTGTAACACTAAGGAGATGAAAACATTGTCACACAGGGAGAGCGTTTGGTTAAGGTTGGTGGAGACTGGGACGTCATCAGGAAAGGAGCACCTGTGCCTGGGGATTACTTAGGATGAGAGTAGACTGAGGATTTCAGGGAGGTGAAGTGGTACAAGGCCTGGGCATTTGGAGGGGAAGGATAGTGGTATCGAGGAGATACTGTAGCTAGGGGATGGAGACTTGTGGTCAAGGCAGATCGGGTGTTTGGGGGAAGGAACCAACTGTCTTGGAAGGGGTTTTGGCTCACAGCACACAGGTAGTTTGACGGGAGAGGACAGCTGTGATAGGAACGATAAGTTTCCTTAAGATGAGTTTCCTGATTGCTTTCAGTCAGGACAGACTCTGAGTTTGAGGGCATATAGCTGTGCAACAGGAGATTATTTTGTTGGGAGTTTGGAGGATAAAAGGGAACTCTGCTGGAAGACAGTTTAGTTCGGCTCACAGAAGACTGGGAGTTTGTGGGAAGGGGCAGCTGTGTCGGAGGATTTGCTTAGGCTCAGTTGAGAGTGGGTGTTTCAACATGCAGATGAAGAGGACGTTGACTGAAAGTCCAAGGGTGAACCATGGGTGTCTGGTCCATTAGTTGTGAGCATGGGCAGTATGTTTTACTGTTCAAGGTCTGTGGTGCCACAATGATGTGCAAGTTAAAGTGTCAGCCTTAACGCATTTTGGATCATGGTTGTATGTATATGAGCCTCAACTCTGTTGCTAAACCATAGGTTTTTTGTTGTTGAATAGTAGTTCTTAGTTTTCAGTCTCGTCCTGAGAGTCTGTGGTGGGCTGTGCCCCTCCCGTGGATTGAGGCTGTCAGGTTGATCCTGCCTATCCGGTGGAGGAAGGGACACATCCCATCAGTATAGACTATCTGTCCTGCAGAAGGAAAGAAGGAAAATTCACAGGCAAGAAATAGTTTGGTGTGTTAATGGAAAGTTGTACCCAAATGCATGTGTGTACAGTAAGATGAAATTTGAGATGGCCAGAGAAGATAATGCGATAATCCAGGTAGTGTGACTTGTGCTCTTTTGTAATTGTTAATTGAATTACTATATTAGTAATACCAAAGTACATTAGATTAGGTGGAATAAGAGGGGGGAGGTGTGGAATTGTGCTGGGTACACTTGCAAGTTTGATGGTGTTTGGAACATATAAATATATGTTCTAACGTTAAATTCTGCTTTTTCCCTCTTTGATCACACCTTTCCTCCAGTCTAAACCATAGGTTTTGGGTTTTTGTTAAAATAGATAGCGAACAATAAAGATGCACTGAGGAAAACCTGGAAACCTAAATTCACATTGAGAAGCCACTTTGATGGAATACGAGGTCTAACTTTCCACCCAGTTGAATCAGTTCTAATCACTGCATCAGAAGATCATACATTAAAAATGTGGAATTTACAAAAAACAGCTCCAGCAAAAAAGTAAGTTTACTATTATTTCTAAATGTTATGTAATTGTAAAAAATAATTAAATTACATATTTAGAGAGAGAAGCAGCAGCAACATGATGATTATTTAGGATTTGATCTGGTTTCTAATAGAGTCACAGGAAGTCCTCCCTTTGAGTTTATTTTGAGTTGGAACCAGGACTTGCTTAGTAAGTTGTAGGCTTTTAAAAACAATAAATAAATGATGAGCTTGAAGTCACTTGGCTTAACTTTTCTATTGTGAAAAGTACATGGATTTCTGTGGGGTCTGCTTCTCTGTTCATGCATGATTTCTCTTCGCTGCTGTTCCATACTGATACTTTGTATTCTGCTGTAACTATGCTACAGTTAGTTACTGCAGAGTTGTGTGTTAAGCACACCTTCCATGCCCTCTGTCTCCTGCTTTCTCTCCCTGACCTCCTCCTTTGATCTCCGACTCTGGACCGACTCCCCCACCCATACCGACGGCCACTCCCTCGACCTCATCTTCTCACGAAATTGCTCTCTTGCTGACCTCTCCTTTGATCCTTGCCCTAATTCTGATCACTTCCTCGCCTCCTTCAGCCTCTCCACGCCCCTTTCGCAATATGCAGGCCTTCACCCCTATGGAATTTTCCTTCTCTCTATCCCCCCCCCACCTCCCCTCCGTTTTCTCCGCCTCCTCCCCTGACTCTGCCATCTCTGCTCTCAACACCTCCCTCTCCTCAACTCTTGACTCTCTTGCCCCCTTCTCTTCCCGCCCCAAAACCCTCGCCCCTGGTTCACCCCTAACATCCGCTACCTCCGCTCCTGCACCCGGGCTGCCGAACGCCTCTGGCGCAAATCCCGCTCCCTCCCTGACGTCCTCCACTACAAATTCTCCCTCTCCTCGGCTATCTCCCTAGCTAGACAACGCTATTATGCCTCCAGGATTGAATCTTTCTCTCGCGACCCTCGCCGCCTCTTCTCTACTTTCGACTCCCTCCTTAAAACCTCCTGCCCTCTTCCCTTACTGCTCAGGATCTTGCATAATTCTTCACCTCAAAGATTGACAAGATCCGTCAGGACATTGCCTCCCACCCACCTCCCCCTTCCCCCCTCTCCTCACATCCTTCCCTCCTGCCTCTCTCGAGGAAATCTCCGCTTTGCTCTCTTCATCCAATCCCTCCACCTGCCCCCTTGACCCGATTCCCTCCCACCTCCTGACCTCTATTACTCCCACTGCCGCCCCCCCCACTTCTACACGTCCTCAATCTCTCCCTTTCCACAGGCTCCTTCCCCTCTGCCTTTAAGCATGCCACTGTCTCCGCCATCCTCAAAAAGCCCACCCTGGACCCATCTGATCCCTCTAGTCACAGACCAGTCTCCCTCCTTCCCTTTGCCTCAAAGCTCCTGGAACATGTCGTCTACTCCCGCTGCCTGGACCTCCTTTCTGCCAACTCCTCCCTGGATCCTCTCCAGTCCAGCTTCCGCCCACTCCACTCTACTGAAACTGCCCTGGCCAAGATCACCAATGATATACTTGTCGCCAAATCTAAGCACCACTACTCCATTCTTGTCCTCCTTGACCTCTCTGCTGCCTTTGACACTGTCGACCACTCACTCGTATTGGACTTGCTTTACTCTCTGGGCTTCCGTGGCTCTGTCCTTGACTGGTTCTCCTCCTACCTCTCTGACCGCTCCATTAAAGTCTCGCTCCCCGAGTCAAGCTCCTCTTCCCTCCCCCTCTCAGTTGGGGTCCCCCAAGGCTCTGTCCTTGGCCCGCTCTTCTTCTCTATTTACACCCTGTCCCTTGGCAAAATTATTGCCTCCCACGGGTTCCAATATCATCTCTACACTGATGACACCCAACTCTATCTTTCTACCCCCTCTCTCTCCTCTTCTGTCAACTCACGCCTCGCCAACTGCCTCTCCGACATCTCCGCCTTGATGTTCGATGTCAACTCAAGCTCCACATGGCCAAGACCAAACTCCTCATTTTTCCTCCCTCCCCTTCCTCTCCCTCTAACCTGTCCATCTGCATCGATGGAGTCACCATCCATCCTGTTCTCCAAGCCCGTAGCTTGGGCTTCATTTTTGATAAGCACCTCTCTTTTAAACCTTACATTGACTCTGTTGCCAAATCCTGCCGATTCGCCCTCCATAACATTGCTCGGATCCGCCCCTTTCTCTCTACCTCCTCGGCCAAAACCCTTGTTCATGCCATGGTTATCTCTCGCCTCGATTACTGCAACCTCCTCCTTGCTGGCCTCCCTCGCTCTCACCTGTCCCCCCTTATCGCAATCCAAAACTCCGCTGCCAAGGTCATTCACTCTGCCCGTCGCTTCGACCATGTGCAGCCTCTCCTCTTCTCTCTTCACTGGCTCCCCCTTCCTGAACGTATCCTGTTTAAACTCCTGGTATTCACGTTCAAAACACTCCACAACCAAGCTCCCCCTTACCTCTCGGACCTAATCTCCCTACGCACTCCTGCACGCGCTCTCCGCTCTTCCTCTGTCCCCTCCCTCACTCTCCCTCGTTTCTCCTGCTCACCTAACCGCCTTCGACCCTTCTCCCTCGCTGCCCCCCATGCCTGGAACTCCCTCCCTACCCACATCCGCCTTGCCCCCTCCCTCCGCTCCTTCAAATCCCTCCTCAAGACCCACTTTTTCCTCGCCGCCTTTCCCAATGCCTGCTAGTCGTTCCCCATATACTTACTGTCTGCCCTCCTCTGCAGACTGCTGCAACCAACCTGATTATAACCAAGCCAAGCACACGCACCAGAGACTTCGCATCCGCTTGAATGTTTGTCTGTCTTCTCCCCTATCTCTCCCACTGTCCCCCCTCCCCGTCTCCCCCTCCTTGTCTTTTAGATTGTAAGCCACAGGCTGGGATCGCGTCTATTGTATGTTTCTGTACAGCACCAAGCTCATGACTGGCGCTATATAAATGTTTATAATAATAATAATAATTCTAATAATATATAGATAAAAAAGTATATGTGCTTCTGTGGGGTCAGCTTTTGTGTCTCACCACGGCTAGCATGGCCAGCTCTTGCATGTCTACTACCTTCTGCAGCTTCTGGAATGAGTAGCCTTTGCCAGAGCACAAAGCATAGCTCTCAACTGTCGTGCATTGTGGGACATCCCAGATGCAGCAGGGAGTTTGCCAGTTGTCTCATTGTCCTTTGTGATGAAAGAGAGAGCAGTGACTCTGCCATGACTTTGGGGAATATTTCCCAAATAGTAGCACAAGTTGTTGTGAGTTTGAATCTCACTTCTCCTACTTGTGCTGCTTGTCTTTTTCATTTCGGCAGTCTAAGCAGAAAAATTAGGATTAGCTCCTTCTGAATCTTCCTTTCTTTTGTTTGGGGATGGGGGTGTTTAGAAGAAACTAATAGATAGGAGACATAAAAGTACAATGCAGGCTGTACAGAGCAGAGATCCTAGTATGACAGCTACAAAACTAATACCCAGTCACTGCTGCTGCTATCTGGCTTATTGGGCAATATGCAGTGCCCTGCTCTAAGGGATGAATTAAAAGCCAGCCCTTCTCTTGTAGCTAGGGTAGCAAATCTTGTATCCATTTGCATTGTATGCACTGTCCTCTTGGACCATCCTTTGGAGTTTTACATAACTGATCTCAGAATCATCGGACAGTAATTGGCTCCCCGAATAAGAGGAGGACTTTAATAAAATATTAAGTCTTTATAAAATAGCCGTTTACTTATCTCCTACTCAGCAAAATATGTGGCAGACAGGCTGTACGTGACAGTTACTTAAGAATTTTGAGCTCCGCTTTGCATATATGTGGGCTTCCGTATTGTAGTGTTGTTTGTGAATGTTGGTCTGCTTCTGGGTTTTTTTTGTTTTTTTTTGTTTACTGAGTAAGGAAAATTGGTGCTCTTACCTGGTAATTTTTCCTTCTGTGTGCTCACTGGACATTACTTCAGAACGCTGGGGAATGATCCCCAATTCATCCAGCAGGAGGCAGAAGAATAATAATCTGATGAAGCATGTTCAGTGGGAGATCGTCCCCTGGAACTCCAGTATGACCATAGCTCCATCTCTGTAATATATACTGAAAACACTAATGATTAATTGGTAAATAACAATACAGCAAACTCAGTACTGAAAATTGGGCCAAGGAGCGGGCAGGTATTCCCAGGGAACAGCATGGCTTTAGGAAAAACAGGTCAATGACTGACTGCTGCTTTATCCTGGAACATATTATTCATAAATATAACAAGATCAGGAGGGGTAAATTGTTCTTGGCTTTTATGGACCTCTCCAAAGCCTTTGACTCAGTTCCACGAGCAAAGCTTTGGCTAAAACGTAGAGAGATGGGGATTGGTGACAATTTGTTGTTGCTCATTCTCCAGCTCCACTACAACAACTAGGCGGATATTAAACTAACTTCAGAGAGCGACTCGGAAAACTCAGTCCCAATTAGAAGAGGAGTGAGGCAGGGCTGTGTACTTGCCCCCCTACTTTTCAACCTCTATCTTGCCGACCTTATTACCAGGCTGAGATCGGAGGCGACCCATGTGCCCAAAGCTGGTGCCCATCAGATTTCAGTTATTCAGTTTGCTGATGATCTGATCCTATTGTCACAATCTGAGGTGGGGCTTAGAAGACTATTAGACAATTCTAGTGCTTACTGTGAACACAATGGGTTAGAACCAAATCCATCTAAATCCAAAGTTATGGTGATTGGAAGGCGTAAATCATCTGCTGGGTGGAGGGTCAATGGCCAGAAATTGGAGAGGGTTAATGCCTTCACTTTATTTAAGCATTACTTTCTCTGCCAGAGGATCATGGATGAAACATACCCGGAATAGGGCCATCAAGGAATTGAGGGCCGCAAGAGCATTGAGCAAGGCGGCGAGGGTGTCACAAGGAGTGAAAATGTCTACTTTCCTCCAAGTGTATAAATTAAAAGTTCCAGCTTCCCTACTCTTTGGTTTCGAGATTATACCATACCCAACTACATTGACTCTTGAAAGGGTTCAAAATACTTTTTTACGTTTAATCCTGCAGGTGGGGAAGCAGGTCCCGGGCGCAGTTTTAAGGGTGAAATCAGGCCTGGTGCCAGTTGGTACTCTAGCCAGCATGGCAGTTGCCAGATACTGACTTAGACTGCCTACACAGCCTGAATCCACACTTTTGGGCCAATGTTTCAGGGAAGAGCTCCTATATGTTGGGCCCAGGGTTTATCCCTGGTTGCGCTATCTTGCTGGAATCCTCAAAAATATAGGTTTTTCCTTCGAATATCTTTTGGGTAAGCCAGCCATGGAGATCAAAAGAAAAGTATGGAGTCGTCTCAAGGATATTGCCATGCAGGAGGACTTAGCGGCCTTAAATGCATGGAGAGTAGCCCCTTGTTTGGGGTTATTGAAGGTTACTGCCCAATTTGAGATATACCTGGATCTATTAACTAATATCAGTTTGCGAAGATCTTATACCTTGGCCCGTTTTCAGCTGCTTCAGACAGCGGTGACGGAGGGCAGATATACGGGTGTCAATTATGACCTTCGCCGCTGTACTTGTCCCTTAGATGAAGTGGAATCTGTGGAACACTACTTATGTAAATGTGCCCATTATGACGATCTTAGAGAAGTTTGGCTTCAGCCACTTGTGGATACTCACATGGGTCCGTTTACCCATGAAATGTATAAAACCCTCCTTTTCTTACATACGCAGGATGAGCTTATCCAAGTCGCTTCTTTTATTTGGCTTGCCTCTAAGCGACGTATGGGATCGGTTTGCAAGTTGGGGTAGTCATTATGGCTGGGGGCCTCCTTTAACAATGTTGTAATCTAAAAACTGCATGGATATGTATTGGTTTTGGTTTACTCTGAGATAAAAACGACTTAGGTCTACTGTTTATACAGTAATTGTTTAAACTTAGTTTTATTTTTGTTTTAAAACTCTATAAATTTGTCTGTTTTGTTTCTTTATATTTGTTGGGCTATAGTGATGGATGATGCCCTAATAAAATCGTGTTGTCGAATATTTGAACAGTTGAACAGTAAACCCAATACCTTATCATGACAACTTGTCCAGGTTGGCTAATAAACTATTACTTAACCTAAAAAAGTCTGATGTGTGATGCTTTCCAGCTGTAAAGCTGGTCTCCCAGAAAGGGAGGGGTGAAATGATGTCCAACGAGGAACACGTAGAAGGAAAATTCCCAGTTTTCCTTTCCCCTGTGCTCCCTGGACATCACTTCAGAATACTGAGGAAGATCTAAAGCAGTATCGCAACTATAGGGAGGGTCAAGCATCACCTGAAAACAGCATCTGAAACTAGTCCTGAAATTCTTCCTCCAGGACTTCCTAAAGGATCCTGTGACCAAAGCCTACTTCAGCTGATTCAAGGGTATTTATTTTATAGTGAAGGTGTGCAAGAAAGCCCACGTGGCTGCCCTGCACGCCACCTGATATGACGCCCAAGATGTGGACACTCCTCTTAGAGAGTAGGCTAAAATGGGAGGGGGGAGGCAGCTAAGTCCTGTGCTCTGTACGCTTGCAAGATGCAGGAAGTCACCCACTTGGCAATGACCATCCTGGAGGCTTTATTGCCCTTTCGGGTAGGAGTATAACTTGCGAATAGAACTGTAGTCTTCCTAAACCCTGAGGTCTTCTGTAAGTACACTTTAAGAGCCTTTCTAACATCTAATTTTGTGCTACGAGATCGCTTTGAGGTGAAGTGGTTTAGGGCAAAAAGATGGTGGTAAGGTTTTCTTAGGCCCTGTGAAAAAAAGGGTATTGGCTTTTTCACAAGAAGGACAGGTCTAACTTTAATGTCACTGCGGTGCATCATGCAGGGTCCACTTACAAAGCTCCCAACTCTGAAATTCTCCTGGCTGATGTGATATCTATTAAAAAGGAAACTATAAAACATATAAGGAGACCTCAGTGAGAGGTTTGAATGTGGGGTGTAGGAGAGCCCTAAGGACCACATTCAGGTTTCATGTGGGATACTGGTGGAGATATTAGGTGTGAGACTTTTAGAAATCTCTTGATATGCAGGTGAGAAGAGAGTTTGACATCTGTTAATCTCACAAATACACTATTTAGGGCTGCTACTTGCCATGATAGGATATTGAGTTTCAGGCCATTTGGAGTCCTTTCTGAAGGAATTCCAAGATTTATTTTTACACTAATGAAGCATGGATCAGCCTGGTGGGATTCACACAACTCTGAGAAGACTCTCCACGTTGACTAGGGTATGCGCTTGGTCCAATTCTTTGAGCTGCTATCAACGTCTCCTGGACCTGGTCTGAGTAGCCTAGTCTTTTGAAGGCTCTCCTCTCAAGAGCCACACTGTCAGCTTTAGGGACTGTGGATTATCATAACAAATTGGGCCCTGTGAGAGGAAGTTCGGTAATGGAGGAAGTGGTAGGGGAGGCACCATGCTCAGTTTTCGCAGATTCAAGTACTATGGCCTCCTGGCCATGCCAGGGCCACTACAATTACTTGCAAACTGGATTTCTTCACTCTGCCTATGACTTTGTTCAGGAGTGGAAGCAGAGGGAAGGCATGCAGTAACCCCTTCAGCCAGTGCTGTTTCAGAGCATTGCATGCCTCCACTTGACGGTGGCTGAATTGTGTTTGTGAACCTAAGTACCTTCCTGTTCACTGGGGATGCAAACAGGTCTATGATTAGAGTTCTGAATCTCTTTTTTATTAGATTGAACACTTCTGGTGCTAGCAACCTTTCTCCTAGGTCTAGATGTCTTCGATTCAGCCAGTCCGCTGTCACATTCCCCGTACTGATGTTGTGTAGGGCTCACAGGGAGAGAAGATTGGTCTCTGCCCACTGAAGAATTGTCACCACCTCCTTTTGAGTAGTTTCAACCCCAAGCCGCCTTGGTTGTTTAAATAGGCCTTGGCTGATAAGTTGTTCAGAGTGGCTGCCCTTCACTTTTTGTCCCAGATGTCGAAGGGCTAGCTGCACTGCTCTGAGTTCTAGCAAGTTTATGCTTGGTTTGGTGTCTGCGTAGGGCCACGTCCCTTGAACACAGTTTTTCCCCAAATGAGCCCCCCAGCCTGAGAGGCTGGCATCCGTTGTTAGGACTAGCCTGGGTGGCTCAATAGGGGACCCCTGCCTGGAAGCGGTGCTCTGCCACCCACTAATTGACCGAATCCTTCATTTCCTGTGTTGACTAATTGGAAACGGGTTCATTCCGTGTGTTCTCTGGACTTGGAATTGTCTTAAGAAGTTCTGCAGGGTTCTTGGACCTCAGGTGGAGTCTTTAGAAGGCAGTCTGGTCTAATTTTCATTTGTCTCTCCTGTGGAATGAAAATCCTGTCCTGAGTAGTGTTGATTATTACCCCAGATGTACCCCAGACTGGATTGCAGTTAGGCAGCTTCTTTTGAAATTGATCACAAACTTGTGTAACTGCAGATATTGGATCACTCTCCGTACGTTCCTTTTTGCCTTCCTCAGAGGATGCTCAAATGAACGGTTGTCCAAGTAGGAGTGAATATGAATCACCTTTACTTGTAGGTTGATGACGACGTTCACTAAGATCTTGGTGAAGATCAAGATCCCTTTATTTTTTGTGTGTGCAGGCGCCAGGCTGTGACACCTGTTTCCCTTTTTGTGTTTTGGCAGGCCGTTTTGGCTTGTTAGTGCCTAATATCTCTAGAGATGCCAGGATGTTTCCTAGCATTTGCATTGTCTTTGCTTGGGTAAGGGAGGGGGTGCTTATGGGTTGCCAGGTCTCCGATGCTGAACGGGTCGACATCTCCGCTGGCTCTCCTGCACCATATCTTTGCCTGGCTGGGGAAGGAGCAGTGTGAGCATGCCAAGTGGGTCCTCTGCCTGCCGGGGGAGGCACTGCTGTTGGTAGGCCCAATCCTGTGGCTGCCGGCAGCAGAATTGAAACTGCAAGCAGGACATCCTAGGAGACCTTGCTGCTCCCGTGGAGACCGTTCCATTCGGCTACCCACTGATTCTTTCATCCTCGTGGCAGCCTAATCCTTTGTTCCAGGTCGTGACTGCAAAACTGAAAGTAAATCTCGTAGCCAAGTGGATCCACTCCTTGCCGGTCTGAGACAGAAGATCGGACTGGAGTTCCCAGGGATGATCTCCCACTGAGCATGCTGTGTCAGATTTGTTGTCTTCTGCCTCCTGCCAGATGGGGTGGGGATCATTCCCCAGCGTTCTGAGGTGATGTCTAGGGAGCACAGGAGAAAAAACATTCTAGTATTACAGTTTGGGGGGACATCATCTTAAGTGATACCAAAGTCTGTTGTGAAAGCTTGCCTATGCATTTATTATTATTTGAATTTGTGATAATTTGAAAGTTAAGTCTTTCAGAACTCCTTTCTTGATTAAATACTTCTGGGAACATTTATGTACTACAAACATGAATTATAATATTTTTCTCTTGTGGTTTTGTTTAGGAGTGCCTCCCTGGATGTGGAACCTATATATACATTCAGAGCGCATAAGTGAGTGTGTAGAAAATGATTTGTATTTAGCAAATATAGTGCTTTGGATATTTAAAGTAGTACCAGCTTCCTGGATGCATGGAAAAATCAGCTAATCATCTTGAGTGTAAATTTGTTTTCCAGATTATTTTAAATACTTGTGTGTACTTACTGTGAATGTCTCTCTTGGGGGGGTGGAGGAGGGAGTCCATTAAAACTACCATTTTAAAAGAAAAGTAAAAGTATAAAATAGTGCAAATCTAGGGAAATTTTCTCCTCTGAACTAAACTATATTGTGTTTATTTCATTTAATTTTGTTCATTTTACATTGAAAATAATCTTATCTACAGTGAATATTAGCTCTCGGGCAAGGACCATGTCTTATTCTTTGTAAAGCGCCAGGTACATTGCTGGCGCTATATAAATGCTTATTATAATAATTAATAATAATAATAAAAAACAGTAAATTATAATTTTCTCTTGCAACAGTATATAACAAATATTTCCTAAATCTTTTGTGTAGAAGTCATAATAGATTTTAAGAAAAAATATAGTTACACAGGCAGAACAATTGGGCTAAATTACTATTAGAGACAAGTACATTGTTATGCTGTTTTGCAGTTAATGCAATAAGCGTGGTCATGTAATTTGGTCTACTTAAACAGTATGACAGAAGTGTTCCTCTCTCCTCTTATGTCCACCTGATATACATAGTATTACCTAGACAAAAAACCTTCGGTTTAAGAAGCTTGTTAAGACGGTATTACAAATTATACTCAAACGTTAACATGACAGTAAATTGTATGTTAAGGCAACTTTATTAAATAGCAGACCAATCTATACATTTTTCTTTTCTTATTCATTAATAAAAAATGTCTTAACTGAAATTAAGCTGCCTATGTGTGGTATGGTGACTGAATAGGTAATTTTCCCTTCTTTTGAAACGTAATAGTTTTGTTAATGCATAAGCTGGCCCCAGACACACAAACACTGCAGGTGCACACAGACGGTCACCCAACCCACACACGCAGCAACCTGTTTTTTCGCAGGTTTCTCTGTGCAGGGGTGATGGGTGGAGGTGCGTGTTACACAGGAGCGCACAAGCGACTGCTTTCATACAAGACGCGCCCACCCATGCCACTGCGTGGGTGCGTCTCATGTAAAAGAGGTCTCACACTCATTCACACAAGTGCTCTCACCTCATACACACACTCATTCTAACTGATCTCACACACACACATCTATACACACTACACACACATGCTCTCACCTCACACACATTCAAATTGATCAGCCACATACACTAGACTAGGGATATAGCTAGGGTGCAATGGGCCCCTGGTCAAGATGGTCCCCCCTCTTTGTGCCCCACCGGCGGGCCTAGGGGTACCACTCGGCTCAATGGGCCTGGGGGCACTTCTGTCAAACACACAAGACACCCAAAATACAGCCTTTCATGGCATAATGCGCTTAATAGACTGGCTGCATTTTGGGTGTCTTGCGTGTTTGATAGAAGTGCCCCCAGGCCCGCCGAGCTGGGCGGCACCCCTAGGCCCGCTGGTGGGACACAAAGAGGGGGGACCTTCTTGACCAGGGGCCCGTTGCACCCTAACTGCGCCCCTAGTCTAGTGTACGTGATCAGAACCATATTTGCAGATTTTCCGAGATAGAATAGATATTGCCTTTACATCCTAAATTTCTACCTAAGATAGTATAAGTAAGATAGTTGTGAGAATGTGGCCCTTTTTACACGGGCCTCTCCTACCTATGAACAAACAGATTTCTACGTGTTTATGGACGGGGGAGCCCTGTGTGAACGACGCAGCGCACACGCCTGCAGTGAGTGGGGATGCGTGCGCATGCCTGCCTAGCACACATCCCCCCCCCTCTCTCTCTCTCTCTCACTCACTCACACTCACACACACACCCCATCTTGTCCCCACGCATGAAGCAACCGGGGAAAATGGCCGTTGCTCTGTGGGTGCGAATGAGTGGGGGGTGAGTGGGGGTGCATGTGCAGTCATCTGCATGTCACACTCATGCACCAGCGTGCCCACGGACCCACCACCCAGCAGAGTCGTGTAAAAACCACCTGTGAGGAACCACTCAAAGAACAGAAGGTTGCTGCCTTGTAAGCAAGGTTCTTCGAGATGGCTCCTAACGTTCTCACAACATCCACACTGCCAGCCCCGCATAGAATTTTCTTATTTCTAGAAAGGGTTGGAAGGAACTGTCATTCTGAGGGGGAGAGTGATTTTTATACTAGAGCAGCTTGAGACCATGTTATTTTGACTATGGTGAGCATGCATAACCCAGTTGTGAGAATGTTAGGAGCCATCTTGAAGAACCTTCTTTACAAGGCAACAACCTTCTGATCACTCACATGTGGAGGAGTTGTTTGTAAACAAACAGCTTTATCTCCTAGTCCAATCGGTGTCCCGCTGCTGCTGCAGCACTATTAGCAGGCAAAGGCAGGTGTGGGATGGGGGCCCCCTCACCTTCAGCCCCCACCCCGCACCTGGACTCCCCTTCATTGTTTGTAATCACCGAACACATGTGTTGCTTGAGGAAAGCTAGAATAGTCGCCAACCGGATGTTTTTGCTCTACAGATTCTCATTGAACAACATAGCCGCTGTTCAGTGAGAGTTTGCTACCACCTTAACTATAGGACCACAACTGTGGCCCTAGAATTTTTGCTTCAGTATAGCAGCTAACGTGTGTCACAGTTAAGAGTTCATAAGGTCTTATTTTTGTTTATTAACTTGGATGCAACAGCTATTTTTATGCAGTCAGTAAGAAATGAAATGGATAACCAATTTTGTGTATGTGTGTGCATTTCTTGCCTCAGTGGGCCAGTGCTCTGTGTGGTAATGAGCAGTAATGGTGAGCAATGTTACAGTGGAGGAACTGATGGCCTCATCCAGGGTTGGAATACAACAAATCCAAATATTGACCCCTATGATTCTTATGGTAAGTGTCTATTGCAAATACTTAGTAACTGATCTATGGAAATAAAAAGTTAGCGCCTGAATGAAGACTGAAATACCTGTTTTCAAAAATAATTTAGAAGATGTTTTTCTTTGACTTTGGTTTGTGAAATTTGCAGTTTAAAGCATTCGACACTCCCAAACGCAGAATCAAAATCTGTTTCTTATATTAAATACCTTATGTGGTTTTTAATTATACACTTTTTATTCTCAATCCAAACATCTTACTGCTTCTCAGTTCTACAACCTAGCTTGGCAATATGTTATATAAATAAGCAATACATTCTGCATGCCCAATTGTTTTAATTGTATTTCTTCCTTTGTCCATTTGTGATTGTAGACTGTAAACTTTTACACCAGGATTTCTTCTGTGTTTAGCTAATCTAGTAAACCACCATGTCCACAGATGGTGCTAAATACAAAATAATAAATGCAGAAAGTGGTAAATACAGATAAAAACAAAATGTTTGCTTAAATTCTTGCAAATCTTTTTGCTTAACTAATACCCATAGCTGTCATATGTCCAAAGTTTCAAGTAGGTTTCCCTTCTTAACTTAGTGCTCAGCTGTTTTAAATACTTCCGTCTCATGATGTAGTAAGTGTCTTAAGTTATGTACACATGGTTAACATAATTGAATCATCTCAGTAGTTGAATACATAAGTTGTATAATGTCGTTTTTGTGCGTGTTTGTAAAAATATGGTCATTACCTTTTTCAAATGTTCCCCCCCCCCCCCCGGGTATTATTGAAAGCATTATTTTTGTTAGATTAGTAGCAGTGGGAAACTTTCATATCGCAACACTAAGATTTGAAAGGCAAATGCATTTTGAATTTCTTTTCTAAGGGGACTACTGCTGCATTCATTGGACTGATTGTTGATGCTTGTTGATGGAAAAATGAAGCCTGCCATTTTAACAAAGCAAATGGCTATGGTGAAACCTCAACATTCCTATAGTGAGAGACACTTCTAGGTCTGTTAAATTATAGGTTGGACAAGTACACTAACCTAAAAATAGTGTCTCCAAGTACAGGAATTCTGTTCCCTAACATTTATTTCTGTGGGAAAGCTCCTTGCAGTTGCAATCAACAATGACAAAGGAGGTTTGAAATAAAAATTTCAGAGCTGCTGGCAAACGTTTCCATAACCACACATGAGAGACTTGGGGTGAAAACAAATGAGACGAAAGCCCACATTAGCGCTCACCAGGTGGTTGTTCACTTGCCCATCTATTAGATGTCTGCCAGATGTTAGCCCGCAGCTCCACTCATGCCATTGTCCAAGGACATTGCAGGCCAGTGCGTGCTAATGCACGCCCATGCATCCGCCTTCCATCTGTCAGGTTTGCCCACATCAGGGTCCACCAGCACCATAGAGTGGTACCTAGCTTGACTGCTAGAGAGCAATCAGCTGCGAAGCGGCCACAAGAGAAAATAACTGCAAGAGGAGAAAGTTCTTTCTGCTTCCCCCTCCCTCCTCTTGCAGCAGCTTCAGAGCTAATTGAGGGCTGCTTCTGATGGGAAAGGGTGGTCAGAGTCAGAAAAAAAGCCTTCTCTGACTGTGGTCTCCCTCTTCCATCAGGAGTAACACTCGTGTGCTCAGGCGGTTGCTTCTTGCACCACTGCTCTTTCTTCTGATAGCAGCTTCAAGCCAGAAGAGAGCAGGGGTACATGAAGCATCTGCCACAGCACTGGAGTGCTGCTCCTTCTGATGGAAAAAGAGGGGGTTGCAGCCTCCTCTGGCTGTGACCCCCGTGAGCCGGAGGAGAGACTGCAGAGTGGAGTGCGGCTGTGAGAGTAGACCGCTGCAGCCTGACGTGAAACTGATATGATTGTAACAAGGAGCTGTAAGGAGCCAGAGAGAAGCGGCTGGGCAACTAGGACTCCACTATTGCAAATCAGGGATGAAGAGGAGCCAGGTTTGGAGCTGGAGAGCTCGCCTGAAGGTACTTGTCGGATCCTGGGAGAGCCAGGGCTGGGGAGATGGGAAGGGCTGAGTGGTGCCACCTGTGGCTGCTACCACTAGCACATGAAATGCAGGTAGGGATCTGCCCATTTATTAGCTCTACATGCTAAAACATGTTCTTGGGGGGGGGGCTGCATGGACCTAATGCAGACTCCAGCAGGCTAATCATCTGATTAGAAAACATCCTCATTGTCCCAGCAGTGTGCACATTTTTTTGGCAACTAATAAATATGAGGCTGTCTGCACTTGCCCTGTGTGTTGTAAAATTCATGATGTTTCCTGACTCGTCATTGATTTATAAAACTCTGCTTTTGAAAAACAACACGCTGGTATACTAGTACGGGCTTTTGGAAAAACAACAAGATAGTATACTAGTAAACCATCAAACCTTTTTTATTTTGGGGTTGAAGATTTTTTATTTTTTTGTGGGGGGAAGAGTATCTTGCTCTGTTTTTTTGTAAACCAGAGTTACATTTTCCTTACTGTCTGACAGGAACTCAGCTTCATTTTGCTGAGTAAATAAGACTAGCTGCTGATTCTGTTTCAAACTGAAACAGGCTAGATCTTTCTTCCTCCCAACATGTATAAGGAAGATATTAAGGTTTTTCATATTTGTTTTTGGCAAGATCTTTTTAAATGCCCGATACTTAGATACTGGATCAAATATTAAGCAATGCACCGCCAGCGGAAGAAAATTAATCTGAAGGAGAGAAAGGTCACTTGGTATAGACTGAAAGATGCTGTTCGTAAGAGTAGGCTATAGTTGAATGTAATGGGGCTGGAAATGGGATAAAAGAACGCTGAGAATACTGAGAAAAGAGGAAATGTAGGCTGCAAGTGGAACTTGGCTGATAAAATATTCAGAGATAGTGTGTTGGTTGCCATGTTGATCCCAAGTCACAGTGGGAGACAAAGAGGAACCCAAGACTCCTTCTCCTTTTGTTTTTTATGGACCAATTGCTCTTGGTGAGAATGAGCAAGCTTTCAGGCCACACAGGACCCTTACTCAGCATAGCCAGTAGAAATATATAAACTGAGCAAATGTAGGGCAGGTACATTTGAGGGGGTATGGAATGGGCGGGAGTGGATAAGGGAAGGTAGCTGGTGGGAGGACGGGAGAGAGAGAGAGATATGTGCTAGACATTTAAAAACAGCTGTAAGATTATATATTGGTGTAGGATACAAAGAAACAATAGGTAGTGATCAACACAGAGAGGACTTGGCTAAAGCAAATGTATGGGTTGGGGGTATAGTGGAAAACAGCTTATCGGGTAAAGGGTATTTGCTTGTGAAAGGAACTGGGTTCGCAGCAGTAACACAAAGGTTGAGTATCTAGCTGATAGAGTCTGTCAATTATAAAGAGAGAGACAAAGTCGTTAGAATGATATTATCTAGGAACTTGGTATAGTGGATAACAGACGTTTAAAATGTAGTAGGGTGTTGCAATGAAAAGGGAGACTGAGTCAGAGTGGCAGAAGAGGTCAGTGTTTTAATAGGCTGGAGAAAATGTAGGAGATAATCAGGGAGGCCAGAAAGGAAGGCATTGTCATTGAGCAGTGTGAGGATCAGGATGTAAGTAGTGGAAGTTGATGGGAAAAGCTGCATTTTGAAGGTATTTTTAATGAGTAAGGTAGATTTTCAAGTGTCTATCTGACTTAACACAATCTGTCGTTTGCTTACAGATCCTTCTGTTCTAAGAGGTGCATTTGTAGGCCACACAGATGCAGTGTGGGGCTTGGTTTATAGTGGAGCACACCAGCGTTTACTATCCTGCTCAGCAGATGGCACTATACGTTTATGGAAGGCTACAGAAATTGCTCCAGCTCTTAATGTATTTAATTATAATCAAGGTACAGAGTGATTTCTAACTTATTCTCACAATTGTTCATAATATTACTGTTTAGTGTTTCAGCATTTCTATTTTAAAACAAATCTCCATTGTGGGGAAAATATCATACTAGAATGTGTGTGTTTGGAAGCTCTTACAGATCTAGAAGACACTGAAATCAATAGGAATTGCATATTTTCACACTTTTTTTAGATGTTCTATAAAACATTCAACTCCTAGTTTACTTTTTTCATTTTAGGCCTTCAAAATGGTCTAAATTTGACCATTAGGCCTCCAGCTTGGCCACCCTGATCCTTTTTTATGGAAGGATGGGGTAAACATTTAGTGATCCTTTCACCCTGGGCTGTAATCTATTTATTTATTTTTATTTTTATTTTCATACATTTATGAGTCGCCCCATTTGCCTACGGCATCCTGGGGCGACGTACAGTTAAAAAATTCATTAAAACATTTACTTTCCTTAAAACATCAACAATTAAAACATCCAGGGATAAGAGGAAAATAAATAATAATAATAATAAATAATAAAAAAAATTGACCTCAATGTCCTTATAGTTATAGGTTGGGAGGGTTTTTGTACACACAGAAAATGACACGTATGAAAGCAGACAAAATGCTAAATTGTTGTCCTTATCCTACTTTGAGAACACTTAATGGAAAGAACAGGTTCTGGATTAAGCATTTATTTTTTTAATAAGAAAAAATGTTTTTACTTTTTGTTTGGGGTGAATATGACACCCCCCCAGTATCTTATGCGCATAGTGCTTTCATTTTCCCATTACAATTGCAGTCCTATTTACCCCCAGAACTGTATTAATAAAATTCTCAATTTAAAAAGAAAAAATTACAACTGGTGCCGGGGATGAACCAACACAGGACAATTGACCTCATTACTGTTGAGGAATACACGGAGTATGAAGTAGTACAGGTTTGCTAAAAAAAAAGTGATATGGATTTTTCCGTACCCCTTTTGGGAAAGTGTATGCTATTACGTTGTCATGTCTTAAAATATTTACAACTAATTCCGATAAAAATAATTTCTAAATAACACATCAAATTTGTTTGAATATAACATTTATTGTAAACCACAGTAAGTGCACTTCATTGATTTAATTTTTTATTTATTTTTTCCCCCTAATTAAATTTCAGTTCAACTACTTTTGGCTAATGGAAAAACTTTAGAGATATTTATCCAGCACATAAAATTAACATGGTGTACTTTTTTGAGTTTTGTTTAATGCAAGTCAAATAACCATGCTTAAATCATATCCCAATTGATTAAGGGCATTCGAACGTTTTCTGGAAAACCCGCATCTCTGCAGCCGCACACAACCTCCCAGCCAAATTAACCTGCCAAATGCCTTACTGAACAAAAATGTTTTTCACTGCCTCCAGAAGATGTTCAAACTTGGGCTCAAGCGAACCTCTGAAGGAAGGGAGTTGCACAGCATCAGGCAGTGACAGAGAACTCTTCTCCGTGTACCCCCATCCCACAGACGAGAGTAACAGGTGGAGACGCCAGGAGAGTGCTCCTGACCAACTGCAAGGACAGGTGGTATTTCAGATATATGGGGTCCAGGCTGTTTAAAGATCAAAAACAGCACCTTGAATTGTGCCCAGAAAGTTGTAGGCAGCCAGTGCAGATTCCAGAGCACTTGTGTGCTCCCAGCACAACCCATCCCCAAAACGATCCAGGCCACCACATTCTGCACCAGCTGCAGCCTCCAAACAGCCATCAAGGGCAGCCCCACATAGAGCACATTGCAATAGCCTAGCCTCAAAGTGATGAAAGCATGGATGATGATGGGAGAGGTCCAAATTGGAAAGAAAAAAGCCTCAGTCGCCTCAGTAGATGTAGTTGGTGAAAAGTGCTTCTGGCAATAGCTGCAGCCTGATGTTCCAGGTGCAGCATGGGGTCCAAAGCACTCCAAGGTCACAAACCGGAGTAATCAGAGGAGGCGAGTCCAAATCCCTTCCAAGTCACAGGGCCAGGCGACCATCATCACCTCCAGTCTTGTCAGGATTCAGCCTCAATCAGCTCACTACAGTAAGCAGTGTTTATATTTTAATTGCTGGGAAACCAATGAGAAAAGTTACTTGACTAATTAGATCTTGTAGTGTTTTTAAAAAAAAAAGCCAATCTCAGACCATGGCAAATAGTAGACACCATTTGAGGAGGGTGGAGGGGAAGCTTCGTGATAAATACTATCTGTTGTTGTTTCAATATTATGGAGAGAAAATCACGCCTTACTTAGTATTCTCTCTCTTTCCACTGTAAGTCTGATATTCTGACTTCTCCACACTGTAACCTATAAAGGAACATCATTTCCTCAAAACTAGTAGATTAGAGCTGGGGATGAAGTAGAATTTTATTATTATCTTATAATGTGCTGGACAAAAGGATTCAAAGGTTTTTGATGCTCTTAGATATGGGCACAGAAATCAAATTAATTAAGCTATAAGCCAGGGAAGGGAAACCTTTGGTCCCCAGGGGTTCTCCCCCACACTCATTTGCTGCAGCCTGTCATCCAGTGGCCTCCCAAGTGGCTGCGGAGGACTTCTGGGATGGCCCCTATAGCACTGGCACTGGCCCACAGAGTCCTGCGGGGACACAAATTCAGCCTTTGGTGTCGGTTCCCCATCCATGTGATATAAGTTATAGGGGGGGAAATCCATATGTACTCTATTTTCTTTAGATTTATATACACATGGTATATTTCAGAAGATCATTGCTTAGAATCTAGTTTTAGAAGAGTCACCAGCTCTGGCAACCTAATTTTCTTTCAGAGTTGCTGCATTGACTGAGGCTGCTGAGCAGGTCTTCAAAACAAATGCAAAGCAAATGAGCTTTCCCCAATAACCAATCTGGCCATGTGAGCTGACAAACTTGAGTAAGAACTATTGCTTATTTCTCTACACACCACTCCTCACCTCCTACATTTTTGTTGCTGCTGCTGCCATAACTTCCTTAGCTCAGAGCAACTGAGCTGGGAGAGGAATCTAAAATGCTGTATTCTTGTCCACTTCTTGAACATGAAGCTTAAACTGATGCTTCAAATGGGCGAAGCTACCAGTATTTTGGAAACTTCCTCAGCTCATCTAGAGTAGAGCTTGGTGGCAGCTGTTCCCTTAAATCCACCCAGAATGCATTCTGCCCCACCTCCACCCCAGTATGAGAAACATTGCCTAAGATGATCTGCAGGAGTGCCATGCTCCTGTACCCGTCCTCAAGCAGTGTACCAGAGAGAGGTTTATCCTCACATAGAACTTGGGAGGTCTGCTTGTGGGATAATACTAACCAAGAGCTAATATTAATAATACTAACCATACTCCTTCAGTATGGTTTTGTGGTACTTGTGGGCAGCGCAACATGACACTTTCTACCTTCCTAAGCACCTTGTGCCATAGTCCACCTCCAGTCAAGTCTTGTAAAACCTGCCCAAGTAGAGCTTCATGTCTTTCCATCTTATTTATTTATTTATTTATTTAAAAGCATTTTTAGCCACCCCCTCATGCCTACAGCATCTCGGGGCGGCTTACAACAATAGAATAACAGTAAAAAAAAAATTTTAAGCCATCAACAAGGAAATTAAAAACAAGCCCCTCCAACCCCCCATATCCCCAATATCCCCAACTACCCAACCCTCCCCTCCGAAGGTCTGGGAGAACAGCCAGGACTTGCAGGCTCCACAGAACGCCAGCAGACCTGGGCCAAGCGGGCTTCCTCTGGGAGAGAGTTCCAGAGTCGCGGCCCGGCCACTGAGAACACCTTCTCCATTGTGGCCCATCATCTCACCCGGGGGACTTCCAAGAAGGCGCCCCCAGTGGACCGAAGGGATTGCTCTGAGGCACGGAGGGTGAGGTGGTTCCCAAGGTATGAGGGGCCCAGATCGTGCAGGGCTTTATAGATCAGTACCAACACCTTGAATCTGGCTCGGTACGCTATAGGCAGTCAGTGCAGCGCACGGAGCACTGGTGTTATGTGCTCCCGTCACCCAGTCCCCATAAGGAGACGGGCTGCCGCGTTCTGCACCAGCTGCAGCCTCCGAACCAGAAACAAGGGAAACAAAGGAGGCCTGCCAATCCAGATGGAGACCCGAGTCCAACACCACCTCCAGACTCCGAACCTGCTGGGCAATATGAGGACGGACCCCCCCCACACGTAAGGGGGGCCAGAACTTCCCCCACCCTCCCCACCACCATCACCTCCGTCTTATCAGGATTCAGTTTGTCTGCTCTGCCTCATCCAATCCGCCATGGCCTCCAAACTTTGGGAAAGCAATGAGACAGCAGGACTTGGGTCAGTTGAAAACGAGAGGTACAGCTGAGTATCATCAGCATATTGGTGACATCACACCCCGACCCCTCTCACAATCTCCCCCAGGGGCTGCATATACACATTAAACAATAGTGGAGACAGGATCGAACCTTGCGGAATGCCGCAGGATAATGCCCGGGGGCTTGATGTTTCAGCCCCCAGCACCACCCACTGTCTTCTCCCCAAGAGGAATGAGTGGAACCAGAAATGTTGAACATCCTGCGTCCATCTCCCGGCAGAGATCAGCCACCACGGCCACCAACGCCGTCTCAGTACCATAGCCGGGGCGGAACCCAGATTGAAAAAGGGTTAAGGAAACCGATGTTGTCCAAATGCGCCTGCAACTGCAGTGCCACTGCCCGTTCAATAACCTTCCCTAAAAAGGGAAGATTAGAGACAGATCGGTAGCTGGCGAGTGCGTCCACATCCAGAGATGGCTTCTTCAGCAGGGAGCGAACCACAGCCTCCTTGAGACTGGGCAACAGCCTCCCCTGCCGAAGGGACACGTTCATTACCCTCGCCAGCACCGACCCCAAAGTCTCCCTGGAGGCTTTCACCGACCAGGACAAACATGGATCTAATTCACAACTGGTGGCCCTAACAGACACCAGGACATTCACCGCATCGGCTGGCGTCACTTCCTGAAACTCATCCCAGAAAGTTCGACCGGACGGCGCCTCCATAACCTCAATCTTCTCACCTACTGCTTCCAATCCGGTGTCCAAGTTACTCTTAGGAGTAGAGAATGCCTTTTATTGGCTGCTGTGCTTCCTGCACTACTTCTAAGTATGGGTGTGGAGCTTCTCTTCTGTGGATCTCACAAACCCTTCAGGAGTTGGGAAGAGGGTGACAGGAAATTTGAAGTGGTTTATGGGATAAACTTGCATCCAAGAATAGTCTTACATGCTGAAAACTTTAAATCTATTTAAGTGCTAGTAAAGGGGAATGCATCTTGGTAGGATAACCCCAGATTCCCCGTTCACCCTGTACTGGTGTATCTATTTTTAGTAGTAGCTTCAGTTTGCCAAAAATAGAAATAAAAAATTAAATGCTGGTATGTACTTTGAAGCTTCAAATTAATCCAACTGATGTCTTCAGTCTGAGAAAACTTAATACTAGAAAGATCTCTTTTCTGTCAGTCAGCAGTCTAAATAAAAAGTTTTCCTGTCCCAGGCCAAAATCTGCATAGATTGTACCAACAAAGAATATACTCTAGTTTATTGTATCCACCAAGTAAAATGATGTTGTCACGTTGTTATTGTAAGCTGCCCAGAGCTGCCTGTGGCAAGATGGAAATTTAAAAAAATAAAATAAAATTTACAGGAAAGCAGACTCTAATTCTGCCTGGAGTCTTATTCTTTCTCAAGATAAAATCTTTATAAGCAGCAAATACATATCCCAGCAGGTGGTGATGGGAGATTGCTCATCGTCCCCTCAGGATCTTCCCTGTGGTGTCCTGAAGTATGTCCATCCTAGCTCCCCTCTTGTTCAATGTGTATGAGGCCTTTGGGTGAGATCATTCAGAGGCTTACGGTGAAGTGCAGTCAATATGCTGATGACAGTCAGCTCTACCTCTTTTTGATCCGACCCAGGTCCTGCAGCCTCAGTGCTTTCCCAGTGCCTGGCTGCTGTTGGGGACTGGATGACCATGAGCTGATTGAGGCTCAGACAAGACTGAAATCATTGAGGGCGTCCAACCTCCTCCAGTTACTCAGGTTTGCAGCCTTGGAGTGCTTCTCGACCCCTGGTTGCAGCGGTGGCCAGGAGCATTTTTCACCAACTCCATCTTTTGAGGAGGATTTGGCCCTTTCTTTCTGATTCAAATCTGACCACCATTGTTCATGCTTTCGTTACATGGTGCAGAATGCGTCGGTCTGGCTCCTTTCTGGGGTGGGTCGCCATGAGCACATTACACCTGTGCTTTACAGCTTCCTATCAGGGCCGGCATTACCATATGCGGGACCCAGAGCAGGGAACAAAGGCGGGGCTGGGGGCACTCCCTGACTCAGGGGGCGCTCCCCAGCTTGGTCTGGGGGCAGCACGCTACCCGGGCCTGGGCTCGGGGATGGGCAGAGGGACACTCCTCTCCACTGTGCTGAAGATTAAATCTGCCGCCGTGCTGACCACCACCACCGGAACCTCCGCTGCCTGGCTGTTTCGGCCAGGGGAAGAGAGGGAGAGGCTCTGCCTCCCTCCTTTTCCCCCATGCCGAGACAGGCAGCGGGGGGGGGGGCATGGAGTATGGGAGAGGCAGGGCCTCTGCCTCTCCCTCACTCCTGCTGGCCACCTCCGCTGCCTGTCAGTTGGAGTCATCCGGGGTCCCCATGCTCGGGGCCCCCCAGGAGTGGGGCCTGGGGTGGCTGCCCCGAGCCGCCCCATGGTAGGGCCAGCCCTGCTTCCTGTAGCTTTCCAGGCACAACTCAAGGTGCTGGCTTTACTTTAAAGCTCTAAGCAGCCTGGGCCCCACACATCTAAAATATCACCTTTCCTTCCATGTTCTACTACAACCACTACAGTTGGCTGGGAGCGCTCTCTTGCGGGTACCACCTGTCAGTCTTGTCCTTACAACAAGGGCTCCGCAAAGAGGTGGTGTTGGTTGCTGCCCCAGTATTCTGGAACTCCCTATCCCACAAAGGTCTGTCAGAGCCTGAGCATATTCCAGAGGTGGTGTAAAACTTTTCTTTTTGGCAAAGCTTTTCCCAGACCAGGATAGGGGCTGGGGTGGATGCTTTGCTGGGGTGAGGGTGGGGATTTATATGAGGTTTTGTTGTATTTTGTGTGTTTTTATTATTGCAAGCTACCCTGAGCCTTAGAGGAAGGGCGGGTTAAATTAATTAATTAATTAATTAAAAGATTAGACTTCAAATACTGACTTGATAATACAATAAATACAGGGCAAGATGTTATCTCTACATTCAGTTGGAAAAATCTATTTTAAAACATCTATACAGATTTCTAATTATTTTTCATTCATAATAGTGAAACCGTTATTTGTTTTGATACCAATACATTTGTTTTCCATTTGCTTACTAAAGTTCCAATCCTGAGCCCACTTAACTCGTAAGCAATCCCATTGACTTCAGTGGAGTTTATTTGCAAGTAAGTGTTTCCAGTTTTGCATTTTAACCTTATTGTAATTTTGAAACTGTAATCTGCTTCCATAGAGATGGGAATTCCTTCTTCTGTGGACCTTGTGAGAAGTGACCCAAGCCACATGGTAGTCTCATTTAACAGTGGACACACGAGCATTTTTAACATGGAGACTCGTCAACGAATTCTTAACTTGGAGTCCAACACAGACACTGGTACGTAAAATAAATTTTAAAAACTTTAAAATGCTTTTAGGAGATATACATTGTGATGACATAAAATGTAGTTTGTTTACAAAACATTGAGCGGTCGAATTAAATGCTGTTCCTTGATTTTTAAAAAGTGCAGGATAAATTTTGCGTTTTAAAAAAACCTGTCATACCATTCAGGGGAATCAGCAGGGCAGCGGTTTTTATGCCTCTTTTTAAAAAGAGGACAGTTGTAATGCTTGCTTGAAACATGCTCGTGATACACATTATTTTATTGTGTTCCGTCTGTACTTATAGCAATAGTACCTTCTGTGTATCTAGTAATAGTATAAACAAAAATAAAACAAGGAAAAAATCAGATAATCCAAAACAAAATTCAACTCTTAAAATCTTCCTCAGGTTTTTACTGTGTCTCTAGCACCATGGTCTCTCTGATCTAAAATGTCCTTTATTACTTTTCACTATGTGTCTTCCTTATTTCACAGAAAGCATTTTGTGTAATAGTTTAATAAAATGTACCTTGTTCTTGAGTCGGAAAATTGCAGCTATAGCACATGTCAATTTTATTTAGTGTGGGACACGTTCTGCCCTCTTCAAGTTAAGCAGTACCCTACTGAGCATGTAGTCCTAGAATCCAGCCCTATGTGATTTTACTTTTGATTTTGTTGTAAAGGGGAAAGATAGAATTGTTTTATTACAGATGGTTTACTTTTCAAAATTGCCATGACTCATGCCAAATATTAGCCACTGCATTTCATCAAACAACAAAATGGCTTACCTATAGCATATCCACACTTGCTTAGCAATTCATTTCATTCAGGAATGTGTTTATTTTTCTACATATCTAAATTATTTCTAATTCTTAATACAAATACAGGAATTCTGAGCGGCGTGGCGGCTCCCTGGCCTGGGGCGGGAAACAATGGCCACCCTTCCCCAGATTGGGGAGGAACACTGAACACATGTGCCTGCAGCCAGAGAGCCTTCCCGCCGCCCACACACCCCGGTAGGTCAGGGAGCTCAAGAAAAGTGCAAGCAGCCAGTCCAGCACCCTGCCATAACAGACAGCTTTGGCGGCTGGCTGATGGAGGGGCCAAACAAACATGCTGGCCTGCTGTGGCCCCTGCTGACCCACGTGGGCAGCTCTTGCCCCAGGGTTGAACCCAGGGCACATCCCAAGCTAGCCACCTACCTGCCCCAGGGCAGAAGTGGCCCACATCTAGCAGCACGTGAACACATGTGCTGGTGGGTCCCAGACTCCATGGGCCACCGTCACGTCTGTTAACACCCTATGCCCCAGCTTATCAACAAGGACAGGAAATATTTAATCCTAGACGTGTGACAATGATATTCAAGACTTTTCAGGGCTGGAAAAGAGGAGCTTTATACCCACTTGAAAGTGGGATTCCTGGCTCTCCTGTGCGTGACTGACCCTGTGTTTCCAACGGGCATTGTGTGCAGAAAAGTTATTCTAGAAGCAGCTTCTAGAAATGTCCAAAGTTCATTACCTATGATTTTGCTGTCCCTACAAAGGCATATATGGTTGGTCTTGGGTTCCAGTCAAAGCCTGGCTAATACTGTGTGTGTAGCCATGTGTGTGAAGTGACATTTATATATATATATATATATTAGAAACATATGAGAAGATTTATATATATATATTTTATAAAGTATAAAATAAAGAAAACCCTGATGGTATGTAAGTGTGAAGGTTTTATTGGCATTTGGTTTGCAGTTTTCCACTTTTGAGTAATGCATTCATTCCAACTTATATCAGTAAATCCTTTACACCACAGTAAGCTGCATCTGCATGTCCAGAGACGCAGTCACACAATACTTAAGATTCAGCTCACTTACATAAGAAATGATTGATGAACTTTGGCTGCCTAAGCTGTTGAGTCTAACATAGGACGATTGCTCAGCATTTTCAGAATATCAGACCCCTTTAAAGTTGACCAATAAAAAAAACCAGGGTATCCAAAAATCACTAGTGTGTCTCTAGAAAATGTAAGTAGAATGTCTATGTATGTTTTAATTTTATATATAGGTCAGAATGTATGACAGTGTGTGTAATTTTAAGAAGGACATTGAAAAATTGGAATGGGTTCAGAGATAGGTAACAAAGTTGATAAAGGGCCCGGAAAGGTTGGGTGATTTCAGACGTTACGAGATCACGCTGAACCACACTGAACCACGCTGAACCCCCCCGTGGGGCCAAAGGGCCCTGAACGTCTGAACGGCGCGCGCCAGATATTCATCACGCTCAATACCCACATGGGGTCAGTTTCAACCACGCTTCCCGGGCTAGCCGGGGGAAGGTCCCGGGAAGTGTGGTCAAACGAACCCCCACAGGGAACCAAGCAAAAGTAACGTCTGGACGGCAATCCCCCAGCGGAACCAAAAAAACCGAGCCCCAGCCGGGGACGAGGCACGCAGCGTCGCTGCCAGGCAACCAGCATCAACACAAACACCGGAGGGAGATTTAAAGTGAGAGCAGCAGCAAGCAAGCGTGGCGGGATGGAGCGAGGAGGGAAGCGGAAGAGAGCGGAGGCA
>QEPC01005214.1:670573-804616 GCA_003113815.1 Sphenodon punctatus
CCGCGATGGTGCGGCCCGGTTCCGGCCCGTGGTCCCGTTCCCGGCACGTCTGTTTGGGTCGTTTTCCAACCCCCGGGCGTGGTTGCGCTGTTCACCCCCCCTGGTGGTTCGCTGTGGTGAACCGGCCGCCCGTAACGTCTGAAAGTACCCGTTGAAAGAACTGGGTATGTTTAACTTAGCAAAGAGAAAATTAAGGGGAGACAGGATTGCAGTCTTCAAATATCAAAATGGCAAGGAATTATTCTCGTTTGCTACAGGGGGCAGGACTAGAAATGATGGGCTTAAGCTACAGAAAGGGAGATTTTGGTTAAATACCAGGAAAATCCTAACTGTGTTTTTTGTTTTGTTTTGTTTGTTTAACAAATTTTGTATTCTGCACCTTCCTGCTGTCAGCAGCTTGGGGCCAGCTCACAATTTATAATTTAAAACCACAAAACACAATATAAATGTAATATAAAATAAAACCATATAAAAACCCACATGGTAAAGATGATAACCCATTCCCCAACCCCCCCACCCCTTACCCATCTCCCCCACCAAAAGCCTGGCAGAACAGCCAGGTCTTGCATAGTCATTGAAAGGAGGGGAGGTCTGGGGCCACACGGACCTCTGCCAGGAGGGAGTTCCACAGCCCTGGTGCGGCCACTGATGAACGCCCTTGCCATCGTCACCCCCTCCCCCCAAGATACTCGGGGGACTTCAAGAAGGGCTCTCTTGGCCAACTGCAGGGTTCGATCTAGGGCCCGGAGAGTGAGGCAGTCCCACAGATAGGTAGGGCCTAGATCGTATAGGGCTTTATAGGTAAGTACCAACACCTTGAATCGGGCCCAGAAGACTATAGGCAGCCAGTGCAAAGAATGGAGCACTGCTGTAATGTGCTCACAGCGACCCGTCCCTGTAAGGAGACGGACTGCCACTTCTGCACCAGCTGCAACCTTCGAACCGTTGTCATGGGTAGCCCCACGTAGAGCATGTTACAGTAGTCCAGTCTTGAGGTGATAAAAGCATGGATGATAGTGGTCAGGTCAGAGTCTGAGACGTAAAACTGAAGCCGTCGCACCAGATGCAATTGGTGAAAGGCACTTCTCACCACAGCCCTCACCTGGCCATCCAGGTAGAGCTGGAAATTGAGAAGCACTCCCAAACTCTGAACCTGAGGGACCAGTGGGGGGCTAACCCCATCAATGATGCGGGACGCTAACCCCATCGTCCTCCCCACCATCAACTTCGTCGTGTTGGGATTCAGCTTCAGACGGCTCACCTTCAGCCAGTATGAGCTTTGCCGTAATGGAACAGGTTGCCTAGGGAAGTTGTAGGCTTTCTGTGACTGGAGGTCTAAAGAAAGAGTCTGGATAGCTCTCTTTCAAGGATGTTGTAGCTGTAGCCATTCTTCAAACAAGCAGGGAGTTAGTCTATATGACTCTTTAGGTCCCTCCCAACTCTTTCTGTGATTCTTGCTAAATTATTAAATCAAATTTTTGTACTAATTTTGTTTTTCAGAGCATCATATGCTGGGATCAATAATCCAAAAAGATTCACTATGTATCTTTTTTTCCCCCCTAGCAGCTAGCTCTTCTTGCCAAATAAACAGAGTCATCAGCCATCCAACCCTTCCAATTAGTATCACCGCTCATGAAGACAGGCACATCAAATTCTATGACAACAACACAGGTAAGAATCTTTCCACCAGATGCCACCCATTTGAACCCTGAGCAGTGTCATGAATGAGATTAAGGACTTGCCTTTTAGACACAGCTCTTCTCTTACCTGTGGAGTCTGTCCAATAAAGAACCATTTACTAGGCATTGGGAGAAACATTTTGTTGCTGATTTTTTCCCAGTTTGAAGTGTCCCAGGTGACTTCTCCACTTTCCTTTTGTAGAGCTTTTGCCCAGACTAAAGCAGCACCCCACCCCGCCCCACCCTAGCCCCATGGAACGCTACTGGCGTTGCTGCCTGGTGGCACCTATCTTTCACAGGCTGAGTGGGCACAAGCCAGCCCCCCATCTACAGTGGCCATCCTTGCAAGGGTGATGGCAGGCCCACTAGTCAGGAACCTGAGAGCATCCAGTGCCAGTGAAAAGGAAGTTAGGCAGCAGGGAACTGCAGCTTGGCTGGGCGCCCATGAAAGCCTACACTGAGCAAATGGGCCTCCATCCAGCCTACTTCCCCATGCTGGACTGGCTCCAGGGTTTGTGGGGAGGATTGGATGGCGAGTATTTGCCCAGGGAAGGAGTGGTGGTATCAGGAGAAGGGACAGGGCTTCCATCTCATTGGATCCTTCCACTTATATTCTAGTTGCACCTTATATTAATAGAAATACGTTCTCAGGAAACTTCCATTTATGTTCATGTGAAACTTGCTTGTTTTTATCGCATTTCTTCTAGCTGTACTTTCCAGGATCAGATAAATAACTAAAATCAGCCGAGGCACCTTTGTGCACTGTGACTGGGTTGTTTTTTGTAGTAATGACTGAGTTAGCCAAGAAGCAGAGATGTGTTTCTCTTGTTAAGCTTCAGTATTGGCTTAGAGGGAAATATTTGGTCGTTTAACCTTTGCCTTTTATCATGAAAATTTTTTAAACTCGAGTTATCATGGGGTGGATTTCTACCCCAAGCTGATTTTGAAAGTGTGCAATAAAATGTAACTTTTTGTTTACAGTAGCCACACAATCTGTGCCCAGCACACACACAGAGACATTATAGAGTCTGTTTTATGAGAAAGACCAGCTCCACACATGAATAAATAACAACCAACACTACTCATTTTTCTTTGCAAAAACATTATTTTTTTATTCAAACTACAGAAAATGGTTTTTATGAACTTTAACTATCTATGTAAGTTAAAGTAATGTCCTAAAATCTCAAACTTGTAGAGCCACGAATTACCCTATTTTTTCATGTTTTTTCCACCGGGGGATGGAAAACAACCCCACGATGGTAGGCAAAGGTTTTAAGAGAAAATTAGGATGAAGCCAATTGCATATGTAACACAAGAGGTAAATGCCATTGCAGATTTCAGTACCTGAGATCTCTGAGCAAGTAAACAATAGTGTGTGGTTGGTTATGCGGATGTATTCACCCACCTTGAATCAGAAGTTTCTTTAGTATGTAAGACTCTGATACTACAGACTCTAGTACTACAGACTCTGATATAAGAATCCATAGACTTGAGAAACTGGTAGAAACCCTTCTTGGACCTGGTAAGCTTCTACAGGAACTAGAGAGCTGGTTCTGTCAGAGCTGGGCTTAAATCTACACTGGTTGTCTATCTTGAACAAGGACTCTGCAGGGGTGAAGCTTACTAAAAGGGAAAGACAGCAGTTACCCAAAAGGAACAGCACTCTTCGATTTACAGTTGTAACATAAATGGGGAACTGTGTCTGCATGTCTGAATTGGGGGACTGCAGAGAGGAATTTGAGACCGCATAGCAGCCAAGGAGGACTGACCGGTGCTTGGTACCTTCTGTAAAATAGAAAGGAGTCATATAACAGTCAACATTTTAAATTGCTGTCATTTATTGAATTATGAAAATGAATGGTAAAAAAATTACAACATGGATCATTTTTATTTTCAAAGGAAAACTGATCCATTCTATGGTTGCCCATTTGGACGCAGTCACAAGTTTAGCTGTTGATCCTAATGGCTTGTACTTGATGTCCGGCAGTAAGTATATCCAGTTTTGATTTCTTCTGTTGACTAAATAATTTGAATGTTGACTGTCACTAAGAAAACCTATTCTTTCCCCTCTTTGTAGGCCATGACTGTTCAATACGTTTATGGAACCTGTAAAGTAAGACCTGCATTCAAGAGTTCACTGCTCATCGCAAAAAATTTGATGAATCTATTCATGATGTGGCGTTCCACCCATCCAAATGTTACATTGCCAGTGCAGGAGCAGATGCTCTTGCTAAAGTCTTCGTATGACACAGTGCTTCCTTTTCAACTCTAACTGTTGTATATTTAACCAGCTGTACAAAAGAGAGACAAAGGACAAGGGCGAGAATTTCCTTTTCCTGCCCTTTAATTTCAGAGAATGTTTGTAATGGTTTAGTTTTTGCAGGGTGCTCTTTTCTAAATTAAGGTTTGTTCAGGTTACTGTGAGCTCAGCTGGTGCTGAGAGATTGGACACTCTCAGTTTCACACAGTCCACAATATAACCGCTTTTACTTAAGAGGGTGTGAATGTTCGACCAGGCAGGCCTTGGGCGAAATTACTTCTATATAGTCTGTGTTAATAATATGGGAGAGATGAACAAGTGGTAGATGGCTTGAATGCTGCAAGGGCAGGGGATGAGAGACCTTCTCAATGTGTTTCTCACTCAAGGAATCTTATCAACCATGTACTTAAGTTAAGTAAACTCAAAAGGTGAAAATTGACATGCCCATGAGGTTACCATATGAATTTAATTCCTTATTTCGTTGTTATTAAAGGCTAGAAATAAATTTGGCATAAAAATTAGCCATTTTTAAAAGGTATATTAATGCCGTATACATTTCCTTAAATCTATTACGTTATACAGCAGATATTTAGTTTTCTGGAAAAAGAAATGTATACTTTTTTTAATTAAAGCTATTGTAAAGAATGTGTTAGTAGTTGGCTGGAAGCTTAGCTCTTAGTCTAATTACAATTAATGGGCAGACTGAGGCCCTTTTTACATGGACCGTGGGAGGGTGGGGGTGTCGGTGTGCATCGCGGTCCATGTGCAGTTGGTGGGGGGAGGGTGTAGAAGGGCGCACACCCACCTGGACCCACCCATCAACACACACAGTGCAACCGCCGTTTTTGTCGGTTGCTCCGTACATGGGAGTTGGGTGGAGGTGGGTGTGCATGCATGTGCGTTGGAGCACGCGCGCGCACACACACACCCGTGGCAGGGTTTACACGAGACTCACCCACGCGTGAACACCCAGATTTCTGTGTGTTCATGCGTGGGTGCAGCTCGTGTAAAAAGGGTCGGAGAGAATCTATGTTTACTGTAATAAGGGACTTATTCAAATTTATAATGCTGCTGTTAGGTTCAAGAAACTATAACAGCTTTCCAAAGCAAAACTGAGTTTAGTCAACAACTGTAAATTTCTTCCTGTTCATACTTAGAATAAAATAAAGGTGCCAATGTAGGCATTGCAAGGTATGATGATATTCATTCCTTCAGCCTAAGGGAAAAAAATATTGTGCCATTAAACTTTGTGTGGTTATTCTTTGAAAAGCGACTTCTGAAAATGATACCTTCTTACCCAGCATATTAGAACTTATTCTGTCATATCAACTAAACACAGTGATAGGAATAAGTTTTCAAGGTAAATTTTAGTTCTGTTACATTACTCCTGAAGTTCCAGTCAGATACTCTTCTTTAAAAACACTGACGATTGTGTTCCACAAATATAACTAGAGGGCATAAATCAACTTTGATAGACTTTATTACTGTTCATGTGATGAGAGAAAGGGGAGTGCCTGGTCTGATGATTAGAGGCAAAGTTAAATTGGAAGAGTAAATTTTTATTTTGTACTTTAAAAAAAAGAAAAGAAAAAAAGAACCAATGAGTGAGTTTTTGAAGCAGAACCACATTTTAAGCAAGACCTCCCCATTGATTTTAATGGGGAATTCAGATTACAAATCAATGGCACTATAATTTTCTTGTTATGAATAGTGGTCCTGTGCTGTTTGAGCCTCCTGCATACTATATTTATTACCAAAAGACCATGGAATACCTTTTTACTGCTCTAAATATTCACCAATTTCAGCTTGTGCTATTGATGTGCAGTATATTTCCATTAAATAAGGTTAGAACGTTTAGCACTAAGCTGCTGACTACAATAGTAACTCAAAGTATTTAGCTTTTATAATGCACTTGGTTATGATTGAAAGGGGGAAACGTGGCTGCGTAACTGAACATTCAACTTTTGTGAGAATTCTCCTCTGTATTTGACTCTTGTTTGTTCAGTGTCATTTTATTTTTTTGGGAAGGACATTACAAAGATTTATTTGAAAAATTCTTAAAGTTATGTATATTCTATGTGTATATATATATTGTAAACATTCTGTATTAAATGTGTCTAGTAAGGGAAGACTCAATGGGTGCATTTTAATGTTTTGGTATTAACAGATTTTGTGTGTACAAAGGATAATGGTATGAGTATGAAATGAGTTTTGTGCTGTTTGCTTACACGGTATAATACATAGATATTTAAATTGCTGTACATACGACAACTAAGCCAGCATGCTTGTTTTTAAAGACTGTCATTCTAACTGATTAAAATCTGAATGTAAGGAAAATGTGGCTATTCCAATGTGAATTGAAAGGTGTTCCATTCTCATTGCTGAGCTGCTGCTCAAAGTGAAACTTGTAAAGTAGGCAAATAGCTAGAGGACAAGGTGCCTTTAAAAAAAAAAAAAAAAAGCAAATGTAGCCTTAATAAGAGGTGGAGTATCTATATTTTGTGTTGGTATTCATAATTGATGTGAATGTCGTCTTACTCTTCCTGCTCACATACCGTAGGACTGCAGGGTACTACTGTGCATGAGTTTTTAACCTCTTCTGAACACCATCATAAAAGTCAGATCTTCGGCTATCTTGTCAGTTCGGCTTATCAATGCAGAATGGTACATCCGTTATGCATTTAGTAGCGTGGTGAATGGTATGCTTGACCTTCAGCTCTTATTTTTGCTGCTTTTCCTCTGTAGTTCCTCCAGAATTTCATTTTCTTTGTGGACAATTTGATGCCCCAAATTGAACACAATATTCCACAGAGCTGTATGGACAGTTTGTTATCTCTTAGATTTGGGTTGCTTATGCAGAAACAGTACCTCTCAAAGCAATGTTAGAGCAGATGGCAAATCCAAATCTAATTTGCCCACTGTCGCATTTACGGAACTCTTGGCAACATGGCTTCGCAGGCTTCTCCTTTCCATTCAGTTATGTTCCATACAATTTGTTCATCCTGTGTTTCTATTCCTTCATAATTTTGTGTCGTCCTTTTCATTGCCACTCATCAAAAGCTAGTGTTGTTAATTCAACTAATGAACTCTTAAGGTTGTTATGACCTTAAGACTGGACCCAATATGGAACCTGCGCTTACCCTTCCTGCCCTCCTCCACAAGCATCTTTTAAATTGATACCCAGCTTATATATCCGTTCATATGGTAAATATTTTTAAATGCTAATTCATAGAAATTTCAGTCAGTGTTTGTTTCTGCTTTTTGGTTCTAGTAAAGTTCCGGTGTTTATGGAGCACAGATTACTGAGGAAGGTTGTGGAATCTCGTTCATTTGAGTTTTTAAGAGGCAGCTAGATAAATTTTTGTCAGGGATGGTTTGGGGCAGGTCCAGTGAATCCTGACTCAATGCAAGGGTTGAACTTGACACTTCCTGAGATCTCTTCTAGCCCTATGATTTATGTAGGTAAAAGTGATCCAATAGGTTTTTGAGACACTTAGCTCTTTGTAGAAAACTGAAGCCTTAGTGAAGTTATTAAAATCAATCTGTGGTTCAGAATTTTGAATCTGAGAAAGGAATGAACTTGGCATTTTTAGTTTCGGTACTAAGCACTTTGCTTGATTTGATGTCCTGTTGTTGGAGTAATGGATAGCTTGAATTAGTAATTGACAATTACAACTGCAGATAAAGGCCAGGTACTGATGGGACTCTGATGGAGTCTCGGACTCTGCAATCCAAGAGGCCCAAAACAGGATCACATTAAACCTCTGTCTGGCTTGTTTTGATTTTGGGTTTGGAAAGTTTGAAAACCAGTTCAGAATTTGACAGCAAGATGTTGCAAAAGAGAGAGAATTCAAACCATTTGAATCATTTGTGATGAGTGACTCAGTTTTTGTGAAGTTTTGCCCATCCCTAGTTGCAGGATATCATAAGTTCCAACTTCAGAATACTTTCCAAATATCATGTGCTTTTTTGTTGAACATAATTTCCTTATTTTAAATTTAAAAGTATAGCATTAAGAAGGATCAGCAAGTCATATGTGGTGTCATAACTTAATTTTCTCAAAGTAAAACATGATATTTTGTACATGTATTGTTACCTTACATTAAAAATGGATGTACTTGACTGGTTTCAGGAATAAATTAATATAGTTTTTTTTAATGGCCCAGGGACCTATGTTCGCTTTATTTCCCTCATTGCCATCAATGGGGGAAACGTAGTGAACATGCATACTTGGGCATTGGTGATAATAGATATTGCCTGTAATCTGCCAACTAAGGGCCTTGTACCATAAGATACTAACATGGAGAGAAACCAAATTTTGGGGAGACTTGTACTGAAATGGATCAAATTACTAAATGTTACAATGCTCAGAATTTAGAGCACGGCTCTGCTAACTGTCACTTATAATTTTCAAGCAAATACTTGAAAACCAGTAGGTCTGTGGGTGCATTCGTATGAAAGGTTTAGCACAGCAAAAAGAACTTCTCCTGCCTTACTGGTGAATGTGTGAAAGTTTGTCTCTGGATGCAACCAGTGTAATGCAGGTGAAGTGCAGAAAGCTAAGCTGGAAAAGAGAGGTTTTACAATCAGGCTAAATCCATCTTCCTCATCTCTGGTATTGTGTGAAGGGATTAATCCATGTATCAGTCAGCCTTAATTGCTGTGCACTGAAATAGATAGAGTAATAGATGAATCCCCATTGCCTACCTAAAGGGGCAACATATTGTTGATTTTTTTAAAAAAGCACAGTAGTGGGACACCTATTATTACTGGTGATGACAGTACCTGCATTAACTTTTGAAGTGGGGCAGGGAACATGGGAAGAATTAAAACGTGAAAACACAGTCCACAACAGAGTACAGCCAGGAGAAGTCTTGTGTGATTTCATGTAAATGCGCCCATTGTGTGTTAGGAAGAATCATGTGGTAATAGCCCTCAGTGTGATTACGTTGACTATTCCATGCTTGGCCACCATGCAACTTGCCCTGACTATTATCAACCATTTCCAGAGAGCACAACCAGGAAATGTTTGTGGGGGTGGGGAGCGCAGGGAGAAGAAGCTATGTTATAACCTAGTAAGGGACACACTCATCCTTCTTCCCTGCTCCAGAACAGGGTGCAAAGGCACCCCACCAGCCTTCCTCTTCGGCCCTAGTCCCTTCTCGGAAAGGTTCCTGAAGGGGAGAGCTGTCAAGAAGCAGTGATGGCACTGCTGCACAGGGCACATGGCCACTGAGCCAGCCCTCCTCCCACAAGCTGGGTACACATGAGCATCATTGGTGGTGGTAAATGTTAACTCTGGAAGTCTGAGCCTACTGCGTTCCCCATAAGATGTGCTCCTGTTGTTGGGTTTTCTTTCCTTTTTACTTGAATCTTTTGCACTCTCAAGTGCTCATGGAAGCTTAAAATTCCACCTGTGATGGATTTTCTGCATTAGAGAGTAACCCAGATTGGATGACATAAGTTTCCCAGTAGTGGCAATCTTTCTACAGGCCAGGTGGAATGTCAAGGGTACAGGAATTGCAGCCTCACCGTTTTTATTTTTAAGAACAATAATTTTTGAAAGTGTTCTTTGCACCTACTTTTTCTTAGATCAGTGCAATTGTAAAATGAAATTGTTTTCATCTCGCCTGCCAATATAATTTTGTTAAGTGTGCTTGTAGCCGGTGTACATTGCAAACCCATTCTGGGACTGAAAACACAAGGCAGTCTCTAATCTTGCTTAAAAAGTGCTGTAAATCCCATTTTAACTGTATGCCTTGACTGAGGTTCCAGTCTGTCTTAGTGTTTTAAAGACTATTGTGGCCACATCTGGTATGACCAGTCTGCATTGAATGGTTCAGGCCACATCATCCATGCTTTTGACCCTGTCTGTACAAGCCAGCTATGTTTATAACCTAGTAAGGGCTACACCCATCCTTAAGTGTGGCTTTTAAACTCTTGTAAATCGTTTGTGGACAAAGCCTCCAAGTCTCTCGTTCGTTCATTCAGTTTGAATTTCAGCATCTCAATGTTAGTTGCTGAGTTTTGAGAAATACTTGGTTCAAGCACTAAAGTATTAAGTTGGAAAGTATAGAAGGGTTACACAGCTGGGGTTTGGTTCTTTTCTTTTTCCTTTTTTTTTTTTTAAGAAAAAAAGAGGGAGATAACAGCTTGCCAAACCAAACACGTTCATTACTTACATGGCTTACCTACTAAAAAGCAGCCAGAAAGATTGTTCACAGGATAAATGATGGATTTCAAACTGATACTTTTCCATTAAGAATTTTTTTAACCTTTATTGTAATTGTGGCATTTGGCTGTAATTTGTTTTCTGGGTGTATGTTTCCCAATATGTTGCTTCATTTGCAATAAACACAAATGGTTTCAAAGGCATCACATCTGTGTCATTTAACACTACGGCATAGTGCTTTTGAAACAGAAAATAGTGTGTGAACAAGTAACATCTTGTAACTGTGTAGTCCCCATAAACTGAAAAGGAGCTTTCATTGATTTATTTAAATCCTGCATCTGAGCAAAGGATAACTATTATTCAACTTCATGTTTCCTTGCAGTCTTAAGTATTAGGATGCTTTGGCACATTTTCAAGTGCAGCCACCACCTGCAATGTAGTTTTGTGTGAGCATCTTTGATTAGTTTCCCAAAGAGGTGTTTAAAATGTTTTCTGTCAAGCACATTTGGATTATCACATCAAGCTATTTGTTCTGCTCTATACAGGTGCTTTTCTATGGCCATCACTACTGTAGTATTTGAGTGCTTCACAATCATTAATGGATGCTTATCCTCAAATGCACCTTGGAATTTAGAGAAGTTGTACTGTTCCTGCTTTGAGGATGAGGGGTTTGGGGGAGAGGGTAGATTAAGCGACTTGCCCAAGTTCACACAGGAAGTCTCTGGCAAAACTAGAAACTGGACCCAGGTATTCCAGTGCCAGAGAGTTAGAGCTGAGAACTTTCATAACCTGATTTTGTTTTCACCATTACCGTTAGCTTGTTCTTCTGCTTTCTGTACCTCAGTCATCTTGCTGAGAACAGGCCAGTCGGTTTCATTTTCTGGTTATCATGCGTTAGCATTCTGCTACAAAGTTGGGTGAGAGCACTGTGGATGAATGTTTTAATCAAAGCAAGTGTTCATTTTGCTACTTTTTAATTCATGAAATGCTTCTCATTTAGGTTTAGAGCAACAAAACTTAAATTTGGGACTTCAAATTGACAGTGCCTCTTTTAAATACAAACACTAGGTGGTGACTAGAAAATGGTACTACCTTTTGCAATTCTCCAATTCCTAAGCAATTCATACTAATTTCACTTCTGCTGCTACAAAGAATGTTGAAGTGAAAGTAGCACATCCTTGAAACTAATGGAAATTTTGGTTTAGCCATGTAAGTTGTTAATGTGTGTTTGTGTGTTACTAAGTGAATGTCCTGAATGGCTACTTGGCAAAACGGTATCGGACTTCGAGTGTTTTGCTAAGTGGTGGTTCAGATGGAAAATATCTAATTGTTGAGTAATACTGCCTCCTTGTTAATTTGTGTCTATGGATCAATATGACATGTAAAAGATTATAAAACTTTAAAAGTAACTTTTAATTATTTGGTACTATATTGTACAAATTATTTTAATAGTAGTAGACATTCTTGAGGTTTTGAACGAATAGTTTTGCTATGGATAAGAATCCATATGAATGGCTAGTTTTAAAAGCAAAAGTGGCATTTAAGAATATAAATCGCATTGTAATTAAATGGAATTTAGGCATCTACTGCACAACATTTGCCTTTGAAAATCCATTTTAGTCCCATAAATGTTCAAAAAACTCCTACCACAAATCCGATTACAGGTTTCTCCATTATCATGAAAATGTGTTTTATTAATAGTTTGTTTCAATCATTTAATAAGTTTCTGAAAACTAGGCCAGCATAAACAATGTAAAGTTAGAAAAGTAATAGGACAATATGCAAATATTGTATTGGTGTCACCGGGAGGGGGCAGACACACACACACACGGGGAAGGGAAAGATACTACACCAAGGCGTATTCTGGTCCCGGCAGGTATGTCCGAGGTTGCAAATGCCCGTCAGGATAGTGGACGGCCTTACCTCTCGAGGAGAGAACAGGCCTCTATCATCATAGGGCGCCAGAGACTTAGTACGGCCAAGGTCAGCCCCGAAGGGCACCCACTCGTTACACTCACCCGGGAGTGTGGTGGGGGAGAGGGCTGGTCATGAGGTAGTGTTGAGGAGGGAACAACCCAGGACAGGCGGTGGGAAGGCACACGTATGTGGGGAGGAGACAGGCCCAGGAAGGGGACGGGATGTAAGGGTCCAGCCAGCCATGCACACTTTATCTCAGTCACTCACCAATCACTTCAAGGGAAGAGGCAGAGGGATTCCAGGCAGGCAGGGCAGGGGGGACAATCACTCTCGTTCTCTGTAGCTCTTCAGTCAAGCAAGCTCAACTCACAAGGGGGGCCGGTTTCCAAATCACCAGCGCCGCTCTGCAAGCGGCACTGGGCTTTATCTTCCAAGCCCCGCCCCTGTACGTGCCCGCAGGCGCTCAGAACAACGTAATGGGCGGGGGATTCCCTGCATGCTGCGCCTGAGCTGCGGGTGTGGCTGCGTCTGGGAACCCCGGTTTCTGCTCCAGCGCGGCTGCTGGGGGCGGGGCCACCGGCCGTGCCGGCAAGGCCCGCCCTGCCGGGATCTGCTGGCCTGAGGAATGCCCCAGCTGGGCCGTCAGGCGGGGGCACCGCTGCCGCGGTCCCCGCCTGCTGACAATTGGGGAGGAGGGTGTTCTGAATGGCAGCTCTCTAAATTTGCCATCTTTTATGAACTACAGCAAAACTGTTTGTGAAACTTCTTGGATAGGCTGTATTCAAAGTTAAGTTCACTTAACTGATAACACACGTACTTATTTTGTCATTAAAAATTGTGTAAGTCTGCTTATGTTAATGTGCTGTTCCAAATGAAACAACATTGAGGTAACCATGCTGGCGGTAGAATTGACAAGGCACTAGCGAAGTGGGAGATCTTTAGAGTGTACCCGCGTTCCGTGCTGAGCAAAATCACATGGACTTCCAGAAGTAATATTTTAAAGAGCAGCTTTACTTATTGCAGCAGCAAGTAAATGTCCTTTGTACTATCTACTTATGTAAATTGGGTGCTAATAAATACTATTTTTCAACATTTTTTGTCCATAATTTTTTTCAATACAAATGTAAAGATAGCCCACAGAGACTTTCTGCTAATTTATCTCAATACAGTATAATCTGAATTTTCCTTTTGAAATTAGGTGGTTCAATTCCTGGTCAAAATAAGTTTTTTTGCTACCCTTATAGCATCCACACAGTCACGTCCAGCGGAGCTTTTCCGGGTGGTGCAGCGACTGGTCAGTCTGGCCTCTCTCCGCCTGGAACTGGAATCTTCCAGTGCCCATTGTGACACGTTTGTTGACTTTTTTGTGGATAAAACCACTCAGATTCACAGCGACTTCAATGCTGCACTTATAACAGTAGGTGAACCTGAGGAGGTGGAGGACCTGCCTTGTCTGATTTCATGGGATCAATTTCAGTGGGTGTCACCCGCTGATGCGACAGAAGTCCTTGGGGCTGTAAGGGCCACCTATTGTGAATTAGATCTGTGCCCGTCCTGGCTGGTCAAGGCCTGCTGGGAGACATTAGGGCCGTTGTTGGCAGGGGTTGTCAATGCCTCCCTTAGGGAGGGCAGGGTGCCGAGCCGCCTCAAAGAGGCGGTGGTGAAGCCCCTGCTCAAGAAACCATCTCTTGGCATTGACTCCCCAGCCAGCCATCGGCCAGTCTCTAACCTTCCCTTTTTAGGAAGGCTATTGAACGGGTGGTGGCTAGGCAGCTTCAGGGGCATCTAGATTGGGTCAGTTTCCTTGATCCCTCGCAGTCTGGTTTTCGCCTTTGCTTTGGCACGGAGACTGTGCTTGTGGCTTTGGTTGATGACCTGCGCCGTGAATTAGACAGGGGCAGATCTTCTGTTTTAATTCTATTAGATCTGTTGGCTGCATTTGATACTGTTGACCACGAGATGTTGGTGGCTTGGCTACGGGACCAGGCCCGGGGTGGGCGGAATTGTTGTTGAATGGTTTCGCGTGTTCCTGCCCGGGAGAACTTAGAGGGTGGTTCTCGGGGAATGTATTTCATCTCCCCGGGACCTCACATGTGGAGTCCCGCAGGGTTCTATTCTGTCCCCCCTCCTGTTCAACATGTATATGCAGCCTTTGGGCGAGGTCGTGAGAGGGTTTGGCGTGCATTGTCATCAGTACGACAGTAACACAACTTTACCTCTCTCTTTCTGTAGACTCAGACCAGGCAGTCTCGGTGCTCGCCCAGTGCTTGGCAGCTTTGGGGGACTGGATGAGGGCGAGCCATCTGAGGTTGAATCCCAATAAGACAGAGGTGATGTTGGTGGGTAGTGCTGGGGGGGGGCCATCATCGATGCGGTCTGTCCCCCCTATGGCCACACAGGTCCATAGCCTGGGGGTGCTCCTCGACTCACAGCTCTGCCTGGATCTCCAGGTGAAGGCTGTGGCAAAGGGAGCATTTCACCAATTACATCTGGTATGATGGCTGCGGCCGTATGTTTCAGACTTGGATCTGCCCACCATCATCCATGCCTTTATCACCTCTAGACTAGACTACTGTAATACTCTACGTGTGGCTGCCTTTGGGGACGGTCTGGAGGTTGCAGCTGGTGCAGAATGTGGCGACCCATCTCTTAATGGGGACAGGTCGCCACGATCACATTACAGCGGTGCGCCATTCTCTGCACAGGCTGCCTATTACCTTCTGGGCCCAATTCATGGTGCTGGTAATGACCTACAAAGCCCTAAATGGCCTGGGCCCCTGCGGTCAGTCAGGGACGCCTGACTCGAAGTCCCCCGGGTTGCCTGGGTGACGAGGATGGGGAGGCCATTCTCTGGCCGCTCCTAGGCTGTGGAACTCGCGACGGAGGCCCGGACCACCCTGCTTTTCGTAGACAGGTAAGACCTGGCTGTTGCACCGGGCCTTTGGAGAGGGAGACGGGTAGGGTGGGGTGGGTTGGTGAGGGGAATTCTGCCCTTTTAGTTCCTTTTATCCTTTTAAATGTTTTTAATTATATTTTATGCGTGTTTTATTGATGCCTGTAAGCTGCTCTCGAGCAGGAGGGGGCGGGGTATAAAACTAGTGAAATAAATAAATATCATCATCCTCCTCCTTAGAACTGTTGACTTCTTTTTACAACTATGCTATCTTTAATAGCAACCTTTTATAGCTTAAGCCCTGTCCTGCACCCCTTATGACCCCCACTCATATTGTCTTAGAACCTATCTTGCCTTTCAGCTTGAATAGCCTGATGAAAAGAGCTAGATGTTTAGTGTGTGTAAGACATCACTAAATTACTGAACCTTGAAAGGGTCAGTTCTGTTGTCTGTTCTAGTTAATGGATGCTGGCCCTTTAACAGGCCAACTCTGAGCCACAGGGTCACACAGGTTGGGTGTGGCCAAGCCAGCCTGGATATGAAAAAGCCTCTGGCTGGGTCAGTCGGGGGGCACTAAATGTAAAAGGAACAGTTTGAGAGGGAGCTGTTGGAGACCCAGGAGTGAGAACTGGCCTTGAAGTTTGCGATAAGAGCCAGGAAGGCTGAGATGAGCAGGGAGCTCTACATGGATATTTTGTTCAGATGCTACTGAAATGTAAACCTGTACATATGTGCTGGAGGGACTTTACACTATAAATAAATGGACAGCTGAGTTAATTTCAGGTGTGGACCTGGCTATTTGGGGGGCTGATCCGGAAATGAACTACCCAGGCCAGGGCCCATCCTGCCACAGAGAAATGGTAGCATTAAGGGTTATGTACAAGGACATCAATATGCAAATATCACATAACACTACATTTCATCAAACCTAGACAGTCCTAGTCAGCAACTCCCCCAGTATTACATGAGAAACAGTTGATTGGTATTCTTCCTAGAAATGAGAGCTGCTGTTGGTAGGCAGAGGAAACTAGTAAAGGACCTAGTGACTATGACCTCTCATTAGTCTCCTCTAGTTAAGGCTGTAGAGCTCTCCCTTCCTCAATATGTATTGGTGCCAATATGGTAATAGCCAGATTTTTTTTTTACCAGCTGATGCTGACCAGGAGATAATGCTCATTCCTCTTGAATGTGGACCTAACTATGGTGATCCATTCTATGAGAATTTAAAGAACAGGGCTGGCCTTACCACGGGGCAGCTAGGGGAAGTCACCCAGGGCCCCGCACTAGGGGGGGGGGCATGAGTTTGGGGGTTCAGTAATTTATTTTATTTTTTAAAAAACAAACCAAAAAATGGGTTAGATGGGGGCAGCAGAAATGAGGAAGAGGCAGAGGCCCTGCCTCTCCCACACTCCGCCCTCTCCCCTCCCCACCCCCGGCCTGGCACAGTCTCAGCCAGGAGAAATGAGAAAGAGAGAGGCAGAGGCCCCGCCTCTCATTTCCCATGGCCAAGAGACTGACAGGCAGTGGAGGGGGCCAGCTGCATGAGAGAGAGGCGGGGCCTCTGCTTCCCTCACTTCCGGCGGAAGTGAGGGAAAGATGGGGTCCTGCATTTCTTCCTCACCCTTGGCCCCGCTTAAGGTAAGGCCGGCCCTGTTCAAGAATGCGGTATTGGTGTCCTGTTTGGACAAACTCCAAAGGCGTTTGAGATCTGATCAAAATATTGGAATATATTTCATTCATATGCAGAACGAGGAGGAGAGAGAAGACCCTAGGCTTTCTCACTGACAAGAAAATAAGATAAGCATGGAATGCTTCTTCCTGGCTGTTCAAAGGTGAGAGGTTTCTGGGAAGAAGAAAAGTCCTTTGCTGTAGGAGTAGCAGCAGACTGAAGAATTACAGGAGAATCTTCTGAGATGGGGTGACTGGGCATCTAAATGGCAGATGAAATTTCATGTCATGTGCAAAACGATGCACAGAGGGAAAAACAATCCAAACTATATGTACACAATTTTGGGTTCTAAATTAGGGGTTACCACTCAGGAAAAGGATCTTGGAGTAATTGTGGATAATACATTGAAATCCTCACCTCAATTTGTGGCGGCGGTAAAAACAACAACAGGATGTTAGGAATTATTCCAAAAGGGATAGAGAATAAAACTGAAAATATTATGTGTTTATAAATCTATGGTGCAACCGCACCTAGAATACTGTGTGCAGTTCTGGTCGCCCCATCTCAAAAAAGTTACAGTAGAACTAGAAAAGGTACATCAAGGGTATGGGACAGTTAGTTTATAAAATCAAGAGTAATGTGGAACAAGTAAATAGGGAGCGGTTATTTACCCTCTCTAATAAAACTAGGGGACACTCCATGAAACTAACTGGTAGAGTATTTTTTCACTCATTACACAATTAACTTTTGGTATTTGTTGCCAGACGATGTCATCAAAGCCTGTGGTATAGCTTGGTTTTTTAAAAGATTGGATAAATTCTTGGGGAGTAGGTTCATTAGCGTCAGTTAGCCACAAAGGCTTAAGGGACATAACCTCTTCCTGTTGGGGGTTGGAACAACGGGGAATGGATTGCCCATTGACCCTTTGGGTAGTTCTCCCAAGCAAGCGAGATTGGTCACCATTGGAGACAGGATGTTGGGCTCAATGGACCATGGATCTGACCCAGAATGGCACAACTTATGTTCTTACGCTAGGAATATCAGCAACTATTGCTGACTGAATTATGTCTCAAGCAATGATACAGTCCACCCCTGTCTGCAACAGGAGTGCACACAGCTATCGAAGTTGCAGGGGTAGCTTACTAGAGCGGTGAGAATCCTTGTCTCATCCAAAGACTCTGGAACTTTGGAGACTGCAGTTTGGGATCTCCCACTCTTCCTCCAATGCAGAATGGTAGTGTAGAGTCAGTTCCCTGTCCCCCAGATCACCAAAGCGTGGGGAAATAGTGGTGAGACTGAGCACCAGTCTATACAGAACATGTTGGAGAAACAGATCCAGATGGCATTGCCCTTTTGCACCAACAAACCCTAATGACCACTAGGGGCATTGGGAGTAGAGAGAGTGAGTTAGTGAGAGTGTCACTTTAACCTTTCCTGATCTCTGCTTCTAAGCCCCCTCCCAAGTGGGATATGCCCAGGAAGTTCCTACTGGATTTTCTCCTTCCTGACCTTTCGCCATTCCTTTCTTCCCTCTCTGACCTTCAACATGACTGGCCACTATGCTGGTGGCACCTAGCTAGTAAGATCTAGGGATAGGCCTTTCCAATCACAATGTATTTCTCAATAAAGTAGACTATTTTAATCTAGAAACAATCTCCAAGGTGTTGATTACTTCTAAGCTGTTGCTACTGAGAACTCAAGCTTTTTTTGGTTTTTTGACCACTAATAAAACTCCAACATAGGGTCATGAGCCCAGAATCCTCCCGAAAATCCTAACAGATTGTTTGGAACTCGAATTGAATCTTGAAGGAGAAAAGCACAGCTTAGTTTTGTACCTGGTTTTTGTTTTGGAACAAGAGAAGCAGCATGGAGAAATCTCAAGGGAGCCTCAACATTCCAAAGCTGGAAGGAGCAAATTTCAAAGATTGGAATTTCCTCATGAAGTCTTGATTGAAAAGTCAAGGTCTTTACAATGTGATGATAACAGAGAGGCCTACAGCTGCAGGAGCTGACCAAGACCATTGGGACAAACAGAACGACAAAGCTCTTGGGATGCATGTAAGTCCAAAGCTAGTTGTTCATTTTGAGGGTGTGGAATTGGCCAGTGAAGTCTGGAAGAAGCTGGAAGATCTTTATAACCGTAAAAGCTCCAGCGAAGCAATATTTATAATACAGAGATTGTGTAACATGAAACTGAAAGATAATGAAGATCCCACAGAGCATGTAAGCCAAATACAGTCTCTTGCGAAAAGGCTGAAAGACTCAGGAATATACCTTGGAGAAAATGGGATTGTGGCATTCATTTTGAATTCTTTGCCTCCTTTGTATGAAACTTTGAAAACTGCAATAGAAGTGTCTAATGCAACAATTGATTTAAAGTATCTCTCTAGCAGACTGAATGAGCATTTTATCAGAGACAAAGCAAACTTCTACAGACCAAATTGCAGCTTTGAGCTCAAAGAAAGGGGACAAGAAAAGGTGCTTTATCTGTGGCAGTGAAAGACATGTAGTTGCTAATTGTCCAAATACCAAGACCAAACCTAAAGCACCCATTACTGCTGAGACAGAGTGTCTGCAGAAAACTGCCAGCTCTGAAGAAAAGAGTGAGAAGGCAAAAGGAAAAATCAAAAGTTTCAATGCAATGTCAGAAATCAATAAAAATGTCTTTTATATTGATTCTGGTGCTTCTGAAAATCTCTTCAAGGATGTAGAATTATTCTCAGAAGTTGAAATGGGCTACTCAGTTCCTATTTCCTTAGCAGATGGAAGGGAAGTGTTTTCACAAGGCAAAGGAACAGCTAAAATCTTTTGCAAACTCCCTGATGGAGAGATTGTGCAAGTTATAATACAAGATGCTTTGTATGTGCCTTCATTAAAGAATAACTTAATCTCTGTGAAGTATGGAGTTAAGAAAGGATGCAAGTTTGAATTCATGGATGATCATTGCTATGTCACAAAAGAAGGTGACTTAATTATGTCTGGAACTCTAAGAGACAGTGGACTATTTGAAGTGGATTGTGTGAATGAGCATGCAAGTTTAGCAAGTAGCTGCACCCACAAATCATGTGATTTACTTTGGCATAGACGATTGGGCCATTGAGATATTAATGTAATTCACCAGTTTGAGAAGGGGGATTTAATTAAAGACTTTAAGGGGCAACTGTATAAAGAGAATACAGGAAGAAGTGAATGCTGTGTTACTGCGAAAGGTGTGAAGCCAACTTTTCACAAGCTAGAGAAGAAAGAGTCTCAGCGCCCTCTAGAGTTGATTCACAGTGATGTATCAGGTCCTCTGGAAAGGAGTATTGGAGGAAATCTTTACATAGTTTCATTTATTGATGATTTCTCAAGATTTGCCTATGTTTACACCTTGAGAGAGAAAAGCCAAGTATTTGAGAAGTTTAAAGAATATGTTGCATTGGTCAGCAACAAGTTTGGAAGAAAGCCTCAGAGACTAAGGTCAGACAATGGAGGTGAATACATCTCAAATGACATGAAAGCCTTTCTGAGAGAACAGGGAATTGAACATGAGACTACAGTCCCATATTCTCCTGAGCAGAATGGTGTTGCAGAAAGGAAAAATAGATCTCTACTGGAGATGGCCAGATGCATGTTGAAAGATGCAAGTTTGCCAAGCAAGTTCTGGGGAGAAGCAGTGATGACTGCCAGCTATCTGCAGAACAGATTGCCAACCAAAGCCATAGAGAAAACTCCATTTGAACTGTGGTTTGGACACAAGCCTAGCCTAAACCACATCAGAGTATTTGGATGTGATGTGTATGCATATGTACCAAAGGCAAAGAGAAACAAGTTGAATTGCAGAAGCAAGAAAGGAGTTTTGTGTGGATATGTATTAGGAGGAAAAGGATACAGAATTCTTGATGTTGAAACTGGTAATATTGAAATTTGCAATGTTGTGTACTTTGATGAAAGACAAAAGCCAACCAAAGGTGAATTACCAGACCTGGAGTCAAGGATCCAGATGAAAGAGGAACCAAGTGAGCAGACCTTCAGGCACCGAATGCCAATCTGTGAACCAGAACCAGAAGCAGATTCAGAAGGGGTCACAGAAGCTGAGCCAGAACCCAGGCGCTCACAGAGGTCCAACAAAGGAGTTCCACCCTTGAGATACTCCTACCTCACCACAAGTGCAGAGCTGCAAGAACCCAGCACATGGAAAGATGTTGAAAGGATGACAACCTAGGAAGCTGAAAAATGGAGGAAAGCAGCAGAGGAAGAAATTGAATCTTTACACAAGAACAAAACTTGGACACTTAAGGAACTACCTGCTGGACGAAAACCTATAGGTTGCAAATGGGTCTTCAAAGTCAAACAGGATGCATAAGGGGATGTCCAGTGCTACAAAGTGAGACTAGTAGCCAAAGGATACTCCCAAGTATATGAAGAAGACTACGATGAAACATTTGCACCAGTCGTGAGCACACTTCCATCAGAACACTACTTAGCATAGCAGCTTACAGAAAGATGCATGTTGACCATTTAGATGTCAAAACTGCATTCCTGAAGGGAGAACACGAGGAAGACATCTACATGCAGCAGCCACCAGGCTTTGAGGAACCTGGAAGGGAGAAGCTTGTATGCAAGCTCCAGAAGAGCATTTATGGCTTAAAGCAAGCAGCTAGAGCATGGAATGAAAAACTGAATCAACTACTGCTTAAGGAAGGGTTCACGCAAGGATGAGCTGACCCCTGCTTGTACTCAAGATTCAGAGACTGTAAATGGACTTATATCCTGACTTATGTTGATGATCTGATCATCTGTTGTGAACAGGAGCAAGACAGTCACGAGATTGTTGAGCACCTAAACAAGGAAGTAGAATTAAAGGAACTTGGAAGGATCTCGCACTACCTTGGCATTCAAATAGAAAGAGAAGAGGATGGAAGTTATCTTCTCAACCAGAAAGCAAAGATCAAGGATCTTTTGGAATGTCTGGGACTGACAGATACCAATGAGGTCAGTACACCAATGGATGTCAATTTCCTGAAACAAAAGGAAGATAAGTAGCCCCTAGCAGTCACCAACCAGTACAGAAAGGCAATTGGCAAGCTTTTATACATAGCCACAGTGACAAGGCCAGATATTGCCACAGCGGTGGGATTATTAAGCAGGAAAGTAAGTGCCCCAACCAAGAATGACTGGACTGCAGTCAAGAGACTGGGAAAATACCTGAAGGGTACCGCACACTACGCATTGAAGATTCCAGTAAGCAGCAACCCAAGATTGGTGGGATAAATGAATGCAGATTGGGCTGAAGACATGGCTGATCATAAGTCCACCAGTGGACACTTGTTTCTCTATGGAGATTGAGCCATAAATTGGACTAGCAGAAACCAGTCACTTGTTGCACTCTCATGAACAGAAGCATATCAGCTAGTGAAGCATGCAGGGAAGTTGTGTGGATACACAAGCTGCTATTGGACTTTGGAATTGAAGAGTCAAAGCCTACCACAATGTTTGAGGACAACCAGAGTTGCATTAAGCTCTCACAAATGGAAAAGGCCAAGTCTTGAACGAAGCACATTGACATAAAGTATCACTATGTTCGAGAGGCACAGGAAGAAGGGCTAATTGAGTTGAAGTATTGCCCAACTGAAGAAATGGTGGTAGATGGACTGACCAAGCCACTACCAAGGGATCGATTCCAGATGCTCTGTGAGCAAATGGGAGTTGTGAGCCGGTGCGACAGGCGATGAGAAGGGGTGTTGGAGAAACAGCTCCAGATGGCATCACCCTTTTGCACCAACAAACCCTAATGACCACTAGGGGCATTGGGAGTAGAGAAAGTGAGTTAGTGTAAGTGTCACTTTAACCTTTCCTGATCTCTGCTTCTAAGCCCCCTCCCAAGTGAGATGTGCCCAGGAAGTTCCTACTGGACTTTCTCCTTCTTCCTGACCTTTCGCCATTCCTTTCTTCTCTTTCTGACCTTCAACATGACTGGCCACCATGCTGGTGGCACCTAGCTAGTAAGATCTAGGGATAGGCCTTTCCAATCACAATGTATTTCTCAATAAAGTAGACTATTTTAATCTAGAAAGAATCTCCAAGGTGTTGATTACTTCTAAGCTGTTGCTACTGAGAACTCAAACTGGTTTTGGTTTTTTGACCACTAATAAAATTCTAACAGAACACAAGCAGGAAAGACCCCTTAAGCTGCTTCACCCTGTATTTAAAAAACAAGGGTCTCTTCTCCCTTCCTCTGCAGGGCTGGAATAGTGTAGGGGCCTTCAGAGCCGCAGACTTGAGTTTTAAAGGTCCTCCAAATTATCCCCATCTTTTGTGCCTCTTTCCCCATGGCCAGAAGTGCAGACAGGATGGGCTCATTTGATAGCAGATGGAAGGCAGGAGTCTCCTCTGAACATATAGCAGGCCACAGCAAGGACAGCTTCTCAAAACAATCTGAATGTAGGCTGCTGCTGTCAGAGGTCCAAAGAGAGCATCCTGGGAAGTCCAGTGAATGAAAGGCAGGAGAAACTGACAAGAAGCAGTCCTGGTTTCCAGGTAATGGAGTTCTGCCTATACTGTGGGAAGGTGGGTGGAGCATATTTATTTTAAAATTTATATCCCGCCCCTCCTGCCCACAGGGCAGCCCATATGTGGGAGGGGAGAGCAGCCAGGGCTGGAGATTAACCATTGTTTGCTACTCTGCAGCATGGAGTCCCAATCTAAGTAGGACCCCATGCTTGGGATCAGTCTGTGTCTGTGCGTGTTTGCATAAATCTCATAAATCATGAGATTTTATTATTGCTGTTTAATTACATAAAGCAATAAAGGCATTCATAGTTTAAGAAGCTAACACCTTGAGTTCCCTGGTTTATGCAGGAAAAAATATGTAGGTGGTCTGAGTGTGGGGCTTCCCCAGTGGTGTAACTGAGATAAATGTTTTACAAGGAACTTGCAGAAGCTTCCCAAACCAGAAAGACCATCCTCTGACTCACTGATGCCCCACCCCCTCAGAAACTTCTCGTGTGTCCATCTGGCTGTATCTCCTTTCCTGATCATCCACCAACAGCATACTTCAGGTTTCAAAGGCACAGTTTAAAGTTTAAAAAAGGCGCACAAAGCTCACTCAGCTGATTTGCTGTAAACCAGAAGCACAGGCCATGTCTTTATCTTTGTTCTGTAAAGCACCAGGTACACAGCTGGTGCTAAACAAATGTTTATAATAATAATAATAATAATAATAAATATAATATCATTTAGACCAGAAGGTTTGGCATAGGAAGGATAAATAGTGCAGAAAAGAGACACTTTCACCTAACACCCAGTACTAGATCCTGAGAACCTGTTTCAGATGCCACCACGTTTGAGTTGGTGAGGATTCATATTCAAAATTCATACCACCACCACCCCACAACTGTCTGAAAGTTGGAGTGGGGAGCATCCCCCTACTTCCCTATAACAGCCCCACATTCTCTGATCCTGAAGGCATTGAGAGAGGCTGATTGAAAGCAATCCTAGTTCTTAGATGGGGCCCTTTCAGCATTGGGGTGAGTGAGGAGCTTTTCTGGCTCTCTGGTTAGCCATGGTTGGAAGCAGGTGCGGGCTCCCAAAGCTATATCAGCCAGCCCACATCAAGTTTAATCCAGCCTGCCTCTACCCCATACCCCCCAAAAAATATCCGTGCTAAAGGGATGAGTGGGGGGATCTCAAGGCTGAGGAGGCTGCATTTTGGCAGCAAGGAAATCTTTCCCATATGCTCCCCCCCCCCCATCTCATCTCATCCGGAGCCCTGCAAAGGGGAGGTGACTGTTGGCAGGAGTATGACTGATGACCCCCGTGGGATAGAGCAACAGTGGAGTAACCAAGCCAGATTTGCGGCTAAGGTAAGCCAGTTAAATAAATCAACAACACTTAAGCATCCTTTTAGAATCTCAGTCTACTGAGCCTTTAGTGGAACACACAGGGAGCATCTTGCTAATCAATCTCTGATCTTGATGGGACATGTTGGGATCTAATACAGACTTTTGCTGCATGTAAAAGTAGGCTGCAACATTAAGAATAGATAAGGTCAAATGCAGGCAGGAGCTGCGTTAAATTTGTATGCTCAGAGTCCCATCTGAGGAGTCACAGAAAAGAGAGAGTTGTGTAATGCGTTGCCTACAGAATTGACTGGGATGATCTTCAGTTGCTGGCCCACAGACAAGATAAAGGAACTACGACTGCAGCCTCAAAGGAGATTTTTCTATTATTATTATTATTATTATTTATTATTACTAATAAGCACATGGCACCAGCAGAGTACCTGGCACTTTACAATTTTTTATTTTTAGCATTTAATATCCCACACAAATCCTGCCTCAGGCAGCTTGGGGTGGCTAACAAAAATTGATGAAACATATAAATATAAAAACACATACACCATAAAAACACTTACTGGAGCTAAAATGCATCCCACCCAACCTAACCCCCCTCCCACTACCTGTCTCCCCTGCCAAAAGCCTGGCAGAACAGCCAGGTCTTACTCTGTCGATGGAAGGAGGGAAGGTCTGGGAAGAGATGAACCTCTACCAGGAGGGAGTTCCACAGCCTTGGAGAGGCCACTGAGAACACCCTCTCCATGGTCGCCATCCACGATGCCTGGGGGACCTCAAGAAGGGTGCTCCTGGCAGACCACAGGGGCCGATTCAGGACCCCAGGAGTGAGGTGGTCCTGCAGATAAGTGAGGCCCAGACCGTACAGGACATTATAGGTCAAAACCAACGCTTTGAATTTGGCCAGGAAGACTATAGGTAGCCAGGGCAATGAACAGAGCACCAGTGTTATATGCTCCTGGCACCCTGTTCCCATGAAGAGATTGGCCACCACATTCTGCACCAGCTGCAGTCTTGGAACTGTCACCAAGGGTAGCCCCAAGTAGAGCGTGTTGCAGTAGTCCAATCTTTAGGTGATGAAGGCATGGACGATAGTAGCCAGGTCAGATTCCAAGATATACGGCTGAAGCTGATGTATTGGATGTAATTGACAAAAGGCGCTTCTAGCCACCACCATCACCTGAGCATCCAGGTGAAGCCATGAGTCGAGGATCAGTCTCAGACTCCAAACCTGGGGGATCAGGGAGGGACGAACCCCATCAGTGATGGGAGTCACCAACATCCCTGCTCCTCCCACCATCATCTCCGTCTTGTCAGGATTCAACTTCAGACAGTTTGCCATCATCCAGTCTCCCACAGCTGTCAGACACCGAGTAAGCACTAAGACTGCTGGCCCTGGGTCAGTTGAAAAAGAGGTAAAGTTGGGGTGTCATCAGCATATTGGTGACACTGTACATCAAATCCCCTTGCAACCTCTCCCAAAGGTTGTATGCGCACGTTGAACAGGAGGACAGAATAGAACCTTGCGGAACTCCACACGTGAGATCTCGGGGAGATGAAGAATGGTCCCCCAGCACCACTCGCTGAGTCCTCCCAGACAGGAAAGAGTGGAACTATTCAAAAACAATTCTGCTCACCTCAGCCCAGTCCTGCAAGCAGCCCACCAGCATCTCATGATCCACCACGTTGGAAGCAGCCAACAGATCTAACAGGATCAGTAAAATTGATCAATCCTGATCCAGCTCACAGCAAAGGTGATCAACCAAGGCCACAAGCACAGTCTCAGTCCCATAATCCAGCACTCGTCGAGACAGGTCCCTGCCCAGTGGGTTTACAATCCAAGATGGACAAGGGGGAGGGGAATGTAGGGAGAGAGAGTGAGACTCTCTCTCACACAGGCTCCCACCCTCCCATTTTGAGGAATAGCAGGTGGTGCTCTTGGAACTGAAGAACTTAGGGTCTAATCCCATCTCTTTAGGGTTGTTTTCCGGGTTGTAAAATGTATGTAAATGAATAAACTACTTGCCTGCCAGGCTAGAACTTGCTGTAGGGGAAGGGGGGCTGCTATGTTAAAATCCACTTACCAGCACCAAATTTCTACTCATCAAAGTAGACACATGGATTTTTACAAACCTGGTTGTCTTAGTTATCACCTAACTGTTCTCAGTTGTTAAATTGCCTCTGCTGTCCTGTGGGTGGGGACATTAGCTAGACCACATGCAATTCCACACCATTAATAGAAAACTATGATCCACAGCTTTGGGGTAAGTGCTTTCCATAGATCCTTGGGTGCTATGTGAAAGAAACATTTCTCTTCTCTGACATTAATCACTGTGCTGTTTAATTTCATGTATTTATTTTTATTTTTTTCAAATTATCCATAAGCATGAAAGATGAGTATATATCTAAGTTTAAAAGTAGCCTAACTTTGGGGTGTCTGTGTTCAGGGGGGGAAAAAACTTCTGACCTCTTAAAGTGCTGCAGCATAATTTGGCCATTGATGTTTAAGTCCATGAAGAGCTGCTGTAATAACTTGCATTATTATTATTATTATTATTTATTATTATTATTGACTGGCAACCACTCATTCCAACGTCTAGCCTATGACTATTTTGAGCTATATATCCTATGTTATGTAGTCAGAGATTTGTACTGCTGACATTAAAATGCAAGACAACAGGTATTGCATACACCTTTTTGATACTTTTATTGCAAAGGTTAGCAGCTTTGTATTATGAAAAGCTCTTAAAGTAGCGCATATGTGTTACAAAGGAGCTCTGCTTCCTTCTTTACAAATATACAAGTTTATGGGGGTGGGGACGTTAAGTGATTTTACACAATATACGTATCCCATGTCTTATACTTTGCAGGGTCTTTGTAGCAGACAATTTGTACTTTCATTGCTGTCGCTTGTAAGTTTAGAACGGTATATTCTTCACGAGATTTCCATTGCTAGCAGTGGCGGCTTCGTGAATGTATTACCTGTAGAATTGCCCTTAAGACCTTAATTTACAAGGACACTTAAACTGAGATGTATTATAAAATAACTTTTACTTTTGACAATTCAGAAACCGCTAAGAAAACTTAACAAATTCACCTGGCATTGAGTTGCCATACAGAAACAGCTGGTAAATAAATTTAAGGTAAGCCAGTTAAATAAATCAACAACACTTAAGGACCCTTTTAGAATCTCAGTCTACTGAGCCTTTAGTGGAACACACAGGGAGCACCTTACTAATCAATCTCTGATTTTGATGGGACACGTTGGGATCTAATACACACTTTTGCTGCATGTAAAAGTAGGCTGCAGCATTAAGAATAGGTAAGAGACTAAGGTAGGCTTTTGCTTAGTCCACAAAAAGAAACCGCTTTCTAAAAGGAGCAGACTGATCCAGGAGCCATTTCATACCCTGTGCCAATGCTGCTAGTCCCTTTGAAGTACGTGTAAAGGGCTAATGTTGGCACAAATCAGATGCAGGTTTGTGTCCTAAATTTAGTAAATGAGCTACATTCCACAGTTAGTAGCTTGGACTTCTGTTTTTCCCAGTTCATGTAGGATTCCTTATCTTTCACCAATGTTATTAACTATACAAGAACTACAGTGATAGAAGAAATCGTGAAGGGGGAAATTTCCTGCTTTGCTTCAAGCCAAATGTGTCCATTGCCAATTTTAAACCTGCTTCTTAAAGCCGAGAGGACTGTGTTGCAGGCCAGAGCATTATGCTACCTTAATAAATGGCTTTTGAATGCTTCGTCGATCTGCAGTGGTCTTGTTCCTCCTATCTAGGCATTATCAGCATTGCTGTTGTACAGCGTTGTACAGAATTAAAGTTGCAACAGAATCAGTTTTTCCCAAAGAAGGAAGAAATTAGATTCTTCGCAATAAAAAATTCCTCCCTGAGGGAAGACAAAATCTGCAACGTAGAAAATCAAATAATATGTAAAGCAGTGGGTCTCAAATGTGTGAGGAGCGGGGAGGGGAGGCTACTTTTATTAATGCAGACTTCTACCCTGCCTGTCCCCTAATGCTCAGGGCAGCTTGCATAAAACACACAAAATAGAAATACAATCAAACCCTTTAAGAATCTCAATAAAAGAAAAACCCACCCATATCTCTGACCCCTATCCCCATCTGCCAAATGCTTCACCAAAGAGAAATGTTTTACACCACCTCTGGAATATGCGCAGGCTCGGGCTCTGACGGACCTCGGGGAAGGGAGTTCCACAATACTGAGGCAGCAACTGAGTGTGTCTCCCTGCTGGCCTTGGTTGTATGGGCAAGATTGTCTGGTGGTACCTGCAAGAGAGTGTCCTCAGCTGACTGCAAACACCACGCTGGAGCATGGAAGGCGGTTGCTCAAGTATATGAGGCCCAAAAGCCATTTAGGACTTTAAAGGTCAAAAAACGGCACCTTGAATTGTGCCCAGAAAGCTATAGCATGTCAGTGCAGATTGTAGAGCACAGGTGTCATGTGTTCACAGCGACCCACCCCCGAAAGGAGCCGGGCCACTGTGTTCTGCATCAGCTGCAGCTTCCAAACAGTTATCAAGGATAGCACCACACAGAGCACATTGCAGTAGTCTAGCCTTAAGGCATGGATGATGATGGTCAGAGCTGAGTCAGAAAGAAAGGGACACAGCCTCACCAGATGGAGTTGGTGAAAAGTGTTCCTGGCCACTGCCGCAACCTGATGTTCCAGGTATGTGTGGCAAGGGGTCCACACATTGAACAAAAGGGGAGACAAGATGCGACATCACAGAGGAGGTTCTGGGGAGATGACAGGCAGTCTCCCATCACCACCCGCTGGAACCTCCCTGACAGAAATGAACGGAAACACTTGAGCAGTCCCGTGCACCCCTACCAGTCCTGCAGTCATGTCAACACCACCTCATGATCAACTGTATCAAAGACCACTAGCGATCTAACAAGATCAACACGGCACAATTCTCCTTGTTGATCTCCAGGCATAGATCATCAACAGGGTTCCTAGCTTTCTCTTTGTAACAGAAAACCAGAGATTTTGCCTTTTTTTCCAGAGAATTTTGAAGAAAATGGCAAAAGCCTACAAGTTTGGGAGGAGGACACAGCGAGCATGGGGCAGCGACAACATGGAGTGGAGCTGAGGAGAAGCAACCCGAAGGCATGTGCTGTGGAGGGACAGGGCCTCTGTATTTGGAGGGGTGCCATAGATCTCCTGTGGGTTAGAGGGGCTGGGGAACTATGAATTGTGGTGGCCAGGTCTTCTGGATGTTGGGAAGAGGGAACAGGAGGTAGGCCTAATTAGGCCTGCCATGACAGCTTCTCCAAGTGCCAGCCTCTATATAGTCCCCCTTTCTGGTTGACAGAACGGTGTGGGACCAGAATGGGAGGAAGAGGCAGTAAGCACTGGGCAGTGGAGGGAAAGCAACCTTAAAGGCATGTGTTGTTGGGGGGGAGGGGTGCCACAGACCTCAAATTTGTGGTGTGGGGGAGGAGACTGTTTGTTAGTGGAACAGGTAGCTGCAAAATTGCATAACAATGAAAATATTACAATAAAATGTGGCGTGTTAACTCATACCTATAGATATTGTAGTAACGGAAAGTCAACTAGCATCTACATTTAATCACAGAAAAACTGAGATTTTAGTTTTTTAATCAGAGAATTTCTAATTTTTTGTTGCAGAAAACTAGGAACCCTGATCATCAACCAAGGCCACAAGTGCAGTCTCCGTGCTATACCCCGAATAAAAGAGTGACTTGAAATGGGTCCAGGAATCCAATAGCATCAAGATGAGTCTGAAGCTGCTGGGCAACCAGCCATTCAATAACCTTCCCTAAAAAGGGAAGGTTAGAGACTGAGCAACAGTGGCCAGGGAGTCGGCATCCAAATATGGTGTCTTAATAAGGGGCTGGAGAACTGCAATTTTGACCCAAAGGGAGGCGTTGACTACCCCAAACAGAAGTGGCCCCAACCAGAATGGGCAAGGATCTAATTCACAACTGATTGTTGGCATTGCTCCTAGCACCCTCTCCACATTGGTGGGGGACACTAATTGAAACCGATCCGAACAAACAGGACAAGGCTGAGCTTCCACAACCCAAACTCTGACTCTGCAGATAGAGTACCAGCACTCAAGTTGTGGTGAATAGGAGCAATTGTAGCTGCATAGTAATTAATAAAAATGTCACAGCATGCGCTAGATGATTATAATTCATGGGAGAGAGAGACCAGGTTTATCAGGCCATTGACCATCTGGAACAGCTCCACAGGACGAGACTTTGCAGACACTATGATAGCAGAGAAGAAAGCTTTCTTTGCTGCCATCACAGCTGTAGCATAGTCCTTCATAAATGATCTATGCTGCAATCACAAGTCAAGTGCAACCTGCGCTCTACCTACCCTCCCGCTTAAACCACCTTGGGTCCTATGTATATAGGGGGAGGGGGGGCTATGCTGTTGCAGCAGTGGTAGAGCATGCCTGAGTGCAAAGTGTTAATAATGACCATGGTCAGGATGTCATTCCACAAAGCGACCAGGTCATTGACAGTTAGCCATTAAGGTGAGTGGGTAAATCCCCCAGAGAATTCTGGAAACCAATTGATTCCATTTATTTCCAGGGGCAGACCAACCTAATTGGTCCCCCCCACTCTGATGAGAGGATAGGAGGGCAGGGATCTTCAGAAGGTAATGGTCCGACCAGGACAACAATGCTGTAACAACATCCCCAATAATCAGAACCCGTGCTTCCAGGCTGATGCAAAACATCAAATCCAGTGTGTGCCCAGCCTCAAAATAAGAATAAGTGAGCATAGAAGGAACATCAAAAATCAGAGGGTAGCTATACCTCTAGTGAGCCATTTTCAGTCTGCAGATGATAGGCATACTGAATTTATTTTGGGGGCTTTGGAATATGTAAATGATGAGGTTGCTGACAGTCCTCTCTCTTTTAAGGAAGGAAACCAGATGGATTTTTAGGTTTAATACTATGGTGCCTTTGGAACTTAATGAGGATATAGACTTTAATACCTTCCTTTAAAAATTATAAAGATCTTACAGGATCCTGTGGATACAGAGATACTTTTATGATGATATTTTTTCCTTCTGTTCCTTTCCTCCCCCCCCCCCTCTTTTTTTCTACTTTCAGGGAATTTACCTTTTGAGGACTTTGAATCCTTGTTTACCAAGGGATGCCCCATATCTTAGTGACCTGGCTGATCACACTTTCCCCTCTACCCCACTTCATGTCAGGCCAGATATTTGGGATAGACCCATGGTTGTCTTAGAGGCCATGAAATCCCACTCTGGTCCCAAAAGTTTGGTCTCAGCATGTAGGTTGAAGTCACCCAAGACAATAAGCGGGTGACTTCAAGACCACCTCGGAGACCAGCTCGGTCAGGGAGTCTGCTGTGCATCAGGGTGGTCAGTACCCCAGCAAAATCCCCAATCTATCCCTGGCCAAATCCAACACAAGGTGGGCACTCTCTATGGCTGCTTTTAGACAAGCTGGTCGTCGTCGTGCGACATTTCAAAATCCTGCAACGTGGGATTACATGAGATGGCGAGTGGGGATCAAGTGCATGGAAGGCGGTTGCACATTATTTGCCAACCATCACAATCGAGGTTTTTAATTCGCAGTCGGCAAATAATGCGCAACTGCCTTCCATGCACATGATTCCCACTGGCCGTCTCATGTAATCCCGCGTCGTGGGATTTTGAAATATCGCGCGAGCTGGTCGCGCAATGGCGACCCGCTTATCTAAAAGCTGCCTATATGGGGTGAGTTGAGCACGGGATACCAGTAACTCTGATATACTTAACCTCTGACTGAGCTGGTCGGACTATCCAATATGACAGCACTCCTGCTAACTGCTATAACATGAATTTTGATTGGTGCAACAGAGATGGTCCCATTTTGGAAATTTCTCCAGTTCAGCCATTTTGAGACAGTTACTGGAGCAACAGACGAGATGAGAGGAAAGTGGGAGGAAGAGGTGTAAGAGGCAAGGTATATGAAAGGACCAATGTTCACTACATCTTTCCCCATTGTGGGGGGAAACCGAGTGAACATTCATCTCTGCATATCTGTGTGTTTTTGTGGGGCACAACTACCACATTACCGAGGACAGTAGCTACATCTGAAAGTCTGAGCACTGCTGCTGTAGAGTATATCATCACAGTTCTAATTGATTTGATTTATACATGCAAGAACAAAATATTTTTCAGTGTAGCAACCTAAATTTTTGGACAGCCCCATCTATTATTTAAGCACTTAAACCAGGAGTTCCCAAACTGTGGATCAGGATCCCAAATGGGGTCACACCACATGTAGCTGAGGTGATGACTTGATTGCTATTTTATATACTTTGCAGATCTTTGTTGCTGGCTGGAGTTGCCGAACTCTATTTAAGTGACAAAATGAGATCACAAGTAACATTTTGGGAACCTCTGACCTAAACAAAGACCGCTTGTTCGGTGGAGGGGCTAAGCAGCCACAGGCCCCAATGGATTCATATTGTAAGGCCAATAAGCATTAATTTTAGCGTTGGTGGGAACGGTAGGTGACTTTATTTAGATCCCACAGAATAGAATGAGCTTGTGGGCAACTTGAGCCCAATATACTGTTTTCTCTTGTGAAGACAGAAAAATCAGCAGAAACACTACTGAGTTCATTTGCTGAGGGATAGCACACCCTTGTGCATGAGGTCTGCAACTCATGGGTACACAGCATGTCTAGTATGGCCAAGTTTTGTTGGGTTTTGCCAGTCAGTAATACACAGTGACACATATTAACAAGGAGAACTCGAACAATGATATTCAATCTTATACTAATGCTATTCAACAATGCTCCAGTTACTATTGACCTCCATCTCCTCTGCAGGTTGAAAGAAAACCTTGCTGCATGGTGACAGAATTGCGATCTTAGACCTTTCCATATTGTGGGCCAAATAAGCAGTGTGTTCTTCTAATGGGTACATCTCTTCCAGACTTGTTCCTATTGTGCTTGGATACATGACAAAGTAGATAATCCCTAGAAACTTGCTAGGGGACAAGATTAAAATACCCTAATGCAATGGGTGGAGCTGCTGGATTGCAGCCCTAATTTGTATGGCTGCTGCTTCTCTCCTGGTGAAGGATTTTTCATGCATTAGAAGAACCTAGGTTCCACGTTGCCTGAATCCTCAACCACTCTCCTCTGTCCAGGTCCCTTTTCAGTTTGATGCTATCCTCCTGCTTGTTTCCTATCTCTCTGGTTTTGCTACTCTTCACAAATGCAAACTAGGAATCTATATCAAACATTGAAGCTGGTATGAAACATTTATGTAGCGTCAAAAGAGGAGCACAGGGCTTAGAGTTGAATTGATCAAACATAATGTCTCTGGAAACTCTAAGAATCCTGGACTGTCCAACAATTATTACTGACTGAAGACTGCGGCCTGTTCCACAAGCATAATAGGAGCAGTTTGGAAATACTCTGCAGAGCAGACCACCCCCTCCCCTCATCTTTCCAGAAAGGCACAGTTCAAGAACCTGTGACAGAAAGCTTCATTGCAGAGAGATTCTCCAGTACACAAAGACTTGATTCAAATGTGCCCGGGTTCTGAAAACTGTTCTTTAACCATTCCTTCTGGGAATGAATTTTAAACTACAGGTCTGAGGTCATTGCTTATCTTTCCATGGGTAGCAACTGTCTCTTCATCTGTTCAGTCAAATCAGAGTTCTGAAGCCAGCAATAAAGAAAAATGCATCAGTCTACCCAGAGCATTACCATGCATAGGAAATAGAGCTGAGGTCAGCTTTGTTAATGGCAAAATGGCTCTTCTAGTGTGTCTTGGATTCGTGGCTGACATTGCATCGCTAACATTTTGTGTATCTTCTGCTTGATACCCAGTGATCTAGCATTTAGCATAATTGACTGAGGGGATCAGTTCCGTGGCTGCGAGTTAAACTCTGTACAAATATTCTGGATGATCCTAGGAACAAATCTGTAGAGGCTGTCAAATTCATCCACAAAGAATGAGTGCTCTTTGTCAGGGTCTGTGGCAATGGCTTCTAGTTCATCCTGGGCTGCCCATGCAATTCCTATTGAGTAGGCTATGACTCCTGAAAAGAAATGAGGGTTTACAACAGGCGTATCTGTTTCAAAGAGATCACTGAATTCATATTAATATTACAGAATTCCTAAAAACAGATCTAAAGGGGGGAAATGCCCATTGATTAATGTTCTCCATATTTATTGTCAATATTTTAAAAAAAATGGAATTTGTCTCCAGAAATTAAATCTACATCTAATTTATTTAAGTTTATTGTAATAAATAGAAAATTATCAGCATATTCTAATTATCTGGCTATTTAAAGAGAGTTTAGGAGTTACTTCCACTAGCTGTACAAGGAAACTTGGCATAGAGCAACAAAGTTTCATTCTGCACTAGCACAATGATTTTTAGAGGTCTTGCTTGTCGGGAACAGATCCTCCTTAGGTGTCTGCACTGTTGTAATGCAAATCTAACAATTGTTAGTCAATCTCGTGACTTATTTATCCATGCTTTGATTAGTTTTCTAGCTTATACTTTTTTTTAATATTCGGAAGTTTCTTGAGTTACTGCATGCAGGAGTGCACATGTACTTACCATGACAATATTATACTATGTCACTAAGTGCTAACCAATGAAGTCAGGGAAATAGGAAGTTACAATTCTTGTAGCCACCTGACCTCCTCCTCCCACTTGTGCCTAAAGGATCCAATTTTGCCCTCCCCTCATTCCTATTTGTCAGCTGGAAGGGTACAGATGGCAATTAAAAAACAAACAAACGTGTGGCTCTATTGACTTCAATATGCTGTGGATGAAAACTGACTAGCCTTCAGTATGGAAAATCTCACAAGGTTATTGAGCATCATGATGGACTTCCCACAGTTCTGTTTAATGCTATCCTGTGAAAGCACTACACCATATGAACGCTAAGTAACTACATGGAGTTTGGGAATTGGGTCTCTACAGGGGATAATAGCTAGTTTACCATTCCGATGAGCTGTTGTGGCTGGCCCTCGAACATCATCGTAAGACCGGCCATCCGTAATGAGAATCATGATCTTTCTCTTGTTGGGTTTGGATTTGCTGAAGAGCTGCTCAGAGGCATAGTTGATGGCTGCTCCAGTGCTAGTCCCTCCACTCCAGTAGTTGATTCTCTTAATTGCATTCAGCACATCTTGCTTAGTACTATGCTTGTCAAACCCAAACTCCAGCCTCTGCTCATACGTGTATTGCACAGCTCCGATACGGGTGTCCGTGTCTTAAATCTCAAACTCCTTGCTTACGTTAGCTACAAATTGGAGGACGGTACGGAAATTGCCAGTGCCAACACTGCTGGAGCCATCAATAACAAATCCAATATCAGCTGAATTTAGACAAGTCTTGCTACAGACCAGCCGATCAGTGTCACAGACTCGCTTCACCAAAGGCTGGACTACCTTGTGCAGGCTGAACCAGCTTGGCACACTGATAGAATAGAAGCCATTTGTTCTGCAGACAGCCTGAAAAAATGCAAACACACAAAGGAACATTTACTGGGCATCATAGCAATTTATTAATTCCAATACAGTCTTCTGAGGAAAACTGCATTTATTCTCTTCTCTCTTGTGCCCTTTTTAGGATGCTGCTATATACAGTCATTAGGTACCAACTTGGACTTCCTGTCTGATGCCCCTTTTCCATTCTGGCCTGTTCACAGAGACCCATTATAGCTCTGCCCTTTTGAAAAATAAATAAAAAGGAGACTATGAGCCAATCAAGTGCAGACTGGAGACAGCCCAGCTAATGAAATTAAGGACTGTGAAAGCTTACAGGAAATGTATTTCATGGCAGAGGGACAGTGGAAAGCGCACAAAATGATCTTATGGGCGAGCAGAGAAAAGGCTGCTTTTTGCAAAACTTCTCTGTTTCCCCTTGCTTCCTGAACCTTGACTGGTCTGGCATTTCACACCTCCAGCCACAATTTCACATGCCAGTGACTCTGCCCTGCAGCAGTTTTCATTTAAGTAGGCATCCAGTGCCAGCATGAAATGGATTGCCTAGTATCCTCCCCATCCGGACTGTGGTTTGCTAGGATTCAAGTGTATCAAAAGTTTCAAATATTTTGAAGAAAATCTATGGACATAGCAGACTTTGTTCAGTAAGCTGTGGACTTCACATCTTGAGTGGCTGAATGGATTTTGTGTCCACATATTTTGCTTTTTTCTTATTTTACCTTTATAAGTATTTTGCCCTGTTGGAAACACTGCAATGTAACAACTGAGGATTCAGTAACTGTCTTCTTTTTAGGTTTTATCTATTATTTTTCAATGCATCAATGAGCCACCATAGTAACTAGAGTACAGATTCACAAAGCCACGGGATGATTTCTTCCCCAGTCGCTACCCATCTATCATTATCAGATATTTATGTAGCACTTTCAGTATTGCGTGCTTTACAATTAGGGGTGTACACTTCATTTTCATTCGATAACAAAAATGAAATTTTTGTTTTAAGTTTTCTTTATTGTAATAATGAGAATGAAAAGCTAAAATTTTGTTTTTGTTATTGAAATAACAAAAACGAAGTGCACACCCCTAAATAAGGCACTAATTACTGAAGGTGCTACATACATTTCTGATAAAGATAACAAAATCAATAACAAAAATTCATTTTTTGTTATCTGTGTCATTATTGGTATCAGTATCAGTATTGGTATCGCACAAAACAAAACATTTTGTTTTCGGTTTCATTTCTGTTTGTCAGTGCGTGGGTGGGGAGGAGCTATGTGTGTGTTGGGGCTATAATGCAGTCTGCTGGCACTTCTGCCACTACTACTACTACTACTACTACAACACACACACACAGTCTCTGACAAAAATGGAAACGAAACTGATTTTCGGTTTCATATGATATCGATACCAATAACACTGATAACGAAAAATGAAATGTTGTTAATAAAAATGAATGACCGTTTTTAATAACAAAAACAAATAACAACATTGTTCTTTGGTGCACATCTCTACTTACAAATCTTATCTAGTTCACCCTCGTAACTACTCTCTAATCATTATCTGCACTTTGAAGATGAGAAACTGAGGTGGAGAGTGACTTGTCCAAGGCTGCTCCATGAGTTCATAGCTAAGCTGGGATTTGAACCCTGCTTTCCTAGGTCCAAGTTAACACTTCATCCTCTAGGCTACACGTGCTCTCTAAACCTCGGACAGTCATGTTCCACCTAGGTACATTTGCAAATGTGTGCCCTAGATGCCTGGAACCCTTGGAATTAAGCTCCCTATAGATCTAAAGAGGTAGCTAACTTCTGTTTGAAAAAACCTTGAGTGCTCAAGTTGGCGATATAGGCACCTGGTGTGTTTCTAAATCTGACACTGGAAGCATGTGCCTTTTAAAAGAACCAAAGACCAACTCAAAGTTAGAGAGATCCTTTCCCAATGGATATGTATTCTTTCACAATAGAAATGCTTCACAATTATTGTTTTTCTCTCCTTTAGCAGAATTCTGCTATAACTACTTATTTCAATAGTGCTATTACGTGTACGCTGCGCTTTACAATCAGATTTTCAGAGACATGTCCCTGCCCAGCGGTCTAGCTAGAACTGGGGATCTCAATAGAAGGAGTTTGTGTACTCATTTTTACCGTACGTATATAAGCAACTGGCAAAGCTTCAGCTTCAGTGCTAAGTATATTAATTTTAATAAGTTAAAGAATGGCTACTGTGTACACCCATTCGTTAATGCATTCAATATCACATTAAATATATTTCTATAATATTCAGAAGTCTTAGTTTGCCACAACGATTCCTAAATAACTGCTTATAAAATATCATGGCTTTGAATAAACCCACTTTTTAGCTAGAGCTTGGCAAGAAATTGCCTGGAAATGCTTACAATACACACTTCCTTCTCACCCCCCACCCACCCCGCTCAAACTACAAGCTCCTATGAGAGGCTTGCACCATGTACAGCAAGCCCACGAGAACCCATGCCATGTGCTTCTATATATTACTCCAAATGTCCATCCTGGCCAGTTTAAAACTCATGTCTTTCTTAACTACCAATTAGGCAGTTAAGATGGAAGCACTGAAAATCTCTCGCCTGGAGCTGGGATCTGTAGTTTTTCCTTCTGGTCAATGGGCTAGAAGTAAGGCTTGAAAGGACTTGAGAGGAAAAACACCACTTCTCGCAGGATCTCCTGTTTCTAGCCTATGCAGGTCACCAGACCCTGGATCATAAAGCTGTGCATTTATCTTAATCAAGGACCTGCGTTCACTCCATTTTCCCCATTGCCACCCATGGGAAAAACACAGCGAACATGGATCTCTGGTCTTAATTTATCCAAATTGTGCTCTCATTTTTTTGTGATTTTATAAGTAGATTCAGACTTTGCCCCTTGGGCCTGTCACTGGACCCTTGACCCTGTTTCACGGTACCTTGTCCACAAAGTTGGGTTCAATAACATTATGCTTTTCATTTTCATCTGCTCCTTCAATGGTGACAAAGAAGATGTTGATTCCAGATTCCCTTGCCAGTCTGGAGGCCTCCTCCACTTTATCAGTGGGCCACCCATCCACCATCACTATGACAACATTGGGTGCTCCACCTCGGTTCCCATTGGCATCCAAAAAGAAGTTTTTGTTAACGTATGAAAGTGCCTTCCCTGTAAGGAAAGTGGAAACAGAAGAAGTCTTTCTCTTAATTGCAGCATGCTACCTAGACACAGAAGGTGGCATCATTCTAGGTGACGCTGCCTCTTCGACTATTACAGAGTGCTTCCCTAGTAGTATTTGGTCTCTTTGTATGGGTGTTAATAAAATTGATGCTGGCCCAGTTCACCCGCTATGTTCTGCCTGGGCAGCACCTCACCCTGAGTGACTGTTTCCAGGCCACCAGATGTGGTCCTGGTACAGACCCCGGTGGGGTAGGTGGCTGGCCCAGAAACATGGGCCTGCAAGGAACCAAACCCACTCTCCAGGCCCAAGGGCAGCCCAGGTGGGCTACAGCGGGCTGAACTGGGTGGGTGTGTCTGTTTCCACACCAAACCGGCCTGGTGTGTGGGGGTTGCCATGGCCACCAGCCATGGCTGCCCATCATGGTGGAGGCAGGGGGCCAGCTACAGCATAGGGGTGGGGCCAGCCAGTCACACATTGCTCCCCAACCCCCCCTCCCCGGCTGGGTCAGGCCAGGGAAAGGCTTATTCCATTCCCTGACCTGTCCCAGCTGGGGTGGCCCACCCCCCAGGATGTGTCGTTTGTGTGCTGGCTGCATGTTTATTTCACCCTATGTGATGATTATGCCCTTCCTTGATATTCTCTTCACCCTTTCAATTTTAATCTGCATTCAGAGAGAGGATTAGAAGTGTTGAACCTTAGAGTTGGAAGGGGGCTTGAGGGTCAGCGGGTCAGCTAGTCCAATCTCCTGTTCTGGATGCAGGAGAGCTGCAGCATCCCAACAGATGGCTGCCCAGCCTTTTAAAAAAAAAACCCATCACCTCCTATAATGTAGAACCTACAACCTCCTTAGGCAAATTGTTCCATTGCTGCTCCACTGTTACTGTTCGGACGTTTTTCCTGATATTGAATGGAAATCTGTAATTTGAGCCCATTATTTCTAGTTCTCCTCTCTCTAGCAATGAAGAACAGTTCCTTGCCACTTCTTGGTGGCAGCTTCTTAGATATTTGAAGAGTGGTGTTATGAGCCCCTTAATCTTCTCTTCACTAGGCTACACATACCTAGTTCCTTTGACCTTTTTTCATAAGTTCGGCTTTCCAGATCCTTTATCATCTTTGTTGCCCTTCCCTGAACCCACACCAATTTGTCACTGCCCTTCTTGCAATTTTGCTTATGGCAATATAAAAACCTTGGGAGAAGAATCATTTTTGCATTGGCATCTGCCATTGTGCAACTGACACAGGGGAGACAGCCTGACATGGTTTTAGACTAGACAGGGAGAGGAATAGTGATAGGTCCACTATTATCACAACCTCTTTCTGATCCCCTAGATTAGTTGTGGTTGAGGAGCAGTTTGCAAGGGTCTCTTGAGTCAATGGCTACAGCTGAAAGGAGAGATACCTCTCGGTTTCCATTGACAGTGCACCAGGACCTGACACAAGGTAAGAGGATGGAATTAGCCTCCCTGCAATTGCCTTATAACAGGGATGGGCAACTTTGGATCTTGGGGGTCAAGTGCAGCCCATGGCTAGTTTTTATTTGTTCCCTTACCAGCTCCTGGATCTGACCCCTGGATCCAGTTTCTTCCCCCATACGCTGAAAGATTGAGCTCAGGGTAAGGGAGCAGAGTTGAGGGCATACCCATAAGGGGGACAGAACCCTGGTACAGAGCCATGATCTGGTCCCTCCTTTTCCTGAGCGCACCCCATAAACACTCCCATCCCCAACTTCTATGCAGCCCTTGTGCTAATTTTCAAAGTGACCCCTGGGAAGGAAAAGGTTCCCCATCCCTGTCTTGTGTACAAATATGAAGTCCTTAAAGACTCCGGTAACTTTAGTTTCTCCATGAGTTCTGGTACAACATCAAAGAAGATATATCCCAGCAGCTGGAGTTGCCAGGAATCCAGAATTGTTTTGGACAGTACAACAATGATGTGTTTCTCTGCTGGACAGGACAATCTGGATGCCTAGCAACCTTATCTCCAGCTTGTATTACTACCCTACATTCGCATGCCCCTCCACTTGGGAATGCTTCCAGAGCACTGCAATCTCTGCCCCCAGGGTTGTTTTTATGGCACTGCAAGGAGATTAAAAAGTAGCTCGATGGGAGTGTGAACACCTGATTCTGGTGCAGTCGTGAATATACTCATTCTAAAGTCTAAGAAGTATTAGTGGAGGACTGGGGTCTGAGTGTAATTACGATGCATCTGGCAAAGCAGAATAGAACCTCCACTGGTGTACATAAGAGTGCAGACTGACAACTCGCCTGCAGGACTGGGTATCTATCTGCACCATCCTGCAGGTATTTTGAAAGTGGCCATCACTGTAATAATAGGCATTTTTAGTTATTTATTCATTGTTAATTTGCTGTGGGTTTCATCATTGACAATGTGAAATTGGCTGTCTGCCTGTTTTGCTTTTTTTTTTTTATGCTCAAATGGTGTTAGGAGGGGGGAAGAGAGAAAGTCTGGAGACATCCTCCATGAGTCAAAGATAGCAGGACACCATTCAGAACTGTGCAACTCAACGAGCTCTGCCTGATTTTGAGAATCAAACATTATTTTTAAAAAATCCCACAAGGCACAGAGTTGCAGTATTGGCATTCAGCGTGGAAGAAGAGAGACAACTGTAGAAGCAATAAATGCACGGTAGATTTTTGGAAGAGATGGCAGGCAACCGGATTCTCCCTGCATTCACCTGATGCAAACCCAATTCACTTCTACGGGGCTTTGGCCCAGATGAGTGCCTTCAGCATTAGGCTTTTAGTCACTAGCAACTACTTGGGTTTCTGTTGGAGAGGCTTCCATTTTGGAGGGAAAGATAACTGAAGTTCTTAGATCTCTAGCGTTGTCTATGCAGGAATATCTAGCATGCCCCTTAAAATCAAAGTTCTGGGCCCTAGGGTTGGTCTTCATGCTGTGAAGCTGCAAATACACCACATGCAGACCACATACCTACATTGTAGAGTCCGCCTTTCTGTGGAATTTTCTCAATGGCATTTTTCAGATCTCTGGAGTTTGCATAAGTCTTGAGGTTAAATTCAGTCGAAGGGTCATCACTAAAAATGTCCATATATAAAACAAAATAAATCCCAGTTTTGGCTTTCATACAGAGTATGTTCCCATCTTTAGTTATCCTCTGTGGGAAAATTCATTATACAAACCAGTTTACTGCACAAATACAATGGAGGAGCATCAGGACAATGGAACCTTTCCCACCCAATGAGTCTGTGCCTGGAGAACACCGCTAATCTAAGGCATGTAGGCCACTTCCATGGGATTATGGGAAGGTCTTAGTCCTTTAATAAAGTAGTCCACAAGGAGAGTAATACATTTGGATTCATTTTGAGAACTGAGACCTGTAATAAAGATGCAGACCATTTACTGATGAAAGAATGCTTGGATTCTACAAAAAGAAAAACTTAAAATATTTTTCTAAGGATAGCGAAGTTGCATTGCTTATGAGGACTTTGCTGAAGAGATTCTTGACCCCTCCCATAGCTCTCAGCTGATTGACACTGCTGCTGGGTGAGATGGGAGACACTTTCCCATCTCTAATTCCTCTGTTTTCAGCCTAAGCGTAGTAGGAGGCTCTTGGAAGAGGGTCTTCCTGCCTTCTAAAGAGAAAATCCCTGACATGACAACTCTACAATTGTCCTGCAACACCTGCTCATAACACAACCTCTTTTATTTCCTTTTCCAGGTCCTTGCTTTCCTGTGTGTACATGTATTTGTAGGGTTAAGGTATGGAGAAACTTAACTGACAAAATTAAGCTTCGCAAATGGCCTTAAAGGTTTTGGCTGCAACCTATTGAAGTGTGATGTCAAAGCTGTGGTGTTGTGACCCAATGAGCATTGCCATTGTAACTCAAAAGGGAAAGACAAAGCTGATTTTGTAAGCTGGATTTGATTGAAAATGAAACTAGTAAAGGAAAGTGTGTATATTTTGTTTGGTTTGTTGAGAAATTAGACAACTTTGGTCTATGAGGTAAGAACCCTGAATCATAGCCCTATCCATGGGATGCAAAGATAAGACTCATTCCTATAACCATGACAGGCCCCTGGAAAGGATGTAGACAGTGTTTTTTCAGTATAAACATCTAGATAGGTTGGCATAAACAATATAACACAAATACATACGATCAAATAACAGGTATATTTTGAAGAAATATCTGTGGACTTGTTCAATACTACTTTGGCAGTTAGCATATCTGAATTCATTTAATAGAGGTTACTATCTGCCTGAGGAAATGGCATAACACAGGCCGCTTTTAGATGTGCGTGAGGCACTTAGACGAGACTTCTCGCACATTATAGTCACTTGCGCATTCTTTTAAAACCATGGACTAAATATCCACGGTTTTAAAAGAATGCATGAGCGGCTATAATACACGAGAAGTCGCGTCTAAACCCTGCCCATGGGATTTCTACACGCCGTGTGATTTCACACTGAGTGCCCCGCGGCGCGTCTAAAAGCGATACCATCCATTTCAACAGAAGTCCTCTACTTTGAAAACTGTGGCGGGTAAGTCACAACATATTCTAAAAAACAACAACAAAACTTTGAGGAAAGGGAGGGAGGTTGTTTTGTCTTAAATTAACCTGAACATTTGGAGGCGCAAGGGCTCAAGAAATATTATTTAAAGAACAACACAAAAGGTGGACTTTCACAAAACACTAATGAAATCAGATGTCCTCAGGGGCCCTGGAACATGTATATCGAGCCCTGAATTAGTGTTACATGTGAGGGAGTCAAGGGGAGTTCCAGCCCATTTTAAATGTGGCTTTGGTGTTTAGATTTGATCGGAGCTCCAAAACTGCATTTAAAGCAGGCAGGCTTTGTGTGTGGTGCGCACGTTGCATATGTGGTGCACAACAGTTGCACAAACACCTGCTCAATATTTGTGTGCATACACACCTTGCTCACAGCGCATAACCGGGTACTGGATCGTAGCCCCCAATGAGAGCTTTGTCACTTCAGTTGGGGGTAGGATCAAAGCTTTAGCCCCACTTTTGTTCTAATCGGCTGCCTTGATCTTTCAGTCTTCTGTGTCCAACTTTTAAAGATAATCAAGTAAATTCTTTGCTACATGACTTTTTTTTTTCATTCTTAATATGGGTTTCTCCACATTTTCTGCATTTATACTTTGGACCACTTCTATCATTTACACTAAAAGCCATGGTAGATCTAAAATAGAAGTTGAGAAGAGTCCCGTGTGTGCAGAGGCAGGGGCAGATGATAAGGAGTGATTTTTGAAATCCAACTCTCTTACCCATACTGAATGATGCCCATGAGAGGACCTGCTATGCCAGTGTCAAGCGCCTGAGCTACATCCTTGAGGAACTGTTTTTGGATCTGAAAACGGCGTTTCCCAATGCTCCAGCTCCCATCAATCAAGAAGGACAAGTCCACTTTGCAATCTGAGAAGGAGAAATGAGAAAACAAAGAACTTTAGAGTGTTTTTAGTTTGATTCCACACCATTATGAGAAATCAAAATATCTATATTATGGATATCTATATCCATTATATTTAATTTGTAACCAATAAACTCTGTAAATAAGATAAACCCTGTTCGGCAAGGAGACAAAAAGTCACCTTGTCTGGTAGAAGCCTGTGATAGTTGGGTTCTGCGCAGGGGTGGTTGAGAAGGTGAGGTCCAGGGCCAGAGAGGGGACACCCTGTGCATTTCCACGGGCTGAGCTGGCAAAGGTAGGCCTTACCCACCAGTTATATAGACTATTGGGGCTACTGTGGTTGAATTAATGTGACTCTCTTAGGCCCCCAATCTGCAAGAGATATGCACTTTGTTATTATTTATTATTTTTCTAGCACCAGCAGTGTGCCTGCCTGGCACAGAAAAGTCATGATTGAAGACATGTCTCTGCCCTGAGAAGCTTACAGGCTAGAATGGACAAGGGAGAGGAGAACCTAGGGAGAGACAAGGAGACATTTAGAAAACTGAGCTTCACGTGCTTAGCTTAGTCTGCTTTTACACGTTCACGCCTGTATTGAGGTATTTAGTCCGCAGCGCTAAAGCATACGCAAGCAGCTAATCATACGCATGATGTCCCGTCTAAACCCCGCCCATGGGATTTTGGGTGTGGCACATGATTTTATGGCACCGCACCATGCACATGTGTAAAAGCGGTCTCAGTTACAAGGGGAGGGACTCTGATTACACGTGGGCTTATTCTTACATGCTGTCAGCCTAATCTTCAAGGTGCCACCCTGGCACAAACTCCCTAGAAATGAATTGCACTTGCAAGGATGGGGCAGTTTGAAGAACATAGTGTGAATGGTCCCATTAACATCAATGGGACTATTCACAGGCCCAGATTCTAAACCATTGAGAGCTTTGTACTAACTGTGGGAATGATAACATGCTAGCAGTTAATACTGGCACAAATTCTATTGAAGCAAATGAGTCTTGTGCCTGTGCTTTCCTCACAAAAGATCATGCTGCTTGATGATTGCAAGCTAAAGTGCACAAGGCTAAGCACATGTAGATGACTGCAAGATTGGTCTCTCTCATGGTCTGTCCTCAGCCTGATTAGAATCACTGTAGAGAAGTTGTGTTTCTTTCTCTATGTAGCTACTGCTTTAAGAGTTTTTAATTAGCCCCCAAATGCAAGTGCTTTTGAAAAGTTCCTGCACTGTTCCAACAGGAATTGTTCACTGATTATTCTGTCTGGTGCCAAATTAAATCCAAGAATGATAATCTCATTTGCCACTCTCAGATCTGTACCTCTGATGTCAGTATTTATAAATCCGATTGAAGGCTCTTAAATACCTGCAGCTCCACACATATCACTGTGCTCTAGAAAATCCATCCCTACTTTAAAGTAAACTTTTCTTTTCATTGCAGAAATGTACCCGATCTTTCATTGTCTGTAAATGGCCTTTTCAAGCATAAAAAGCCTGTTCTTACTTCTCTTCAAGTCAACTTAAAACATTCATTGACTCAAATGGGACCAAACATGTGTGGCTTAACTAGAGTGCTAATTAGCATTTTTTGTTCTTTGTGTAAAACACATGATTTCCCTTTGATGCTTCCTTACCATTCAGAATTACCAGGGGTGGTGGATTTGAATGATCAAACAACTAAGAGATCACAAAACACTAATTGTTCACTCCTGATTATGGAGTGAGTTTTCAGTGTGATCTTTCTTAGACTGCTTATTTTCAGTGAAGATATCATTTGAACAACTTTGTCTCCATATTTTCATAGTTTCATAAATGCTGAGTTATGAAAGGGAGACAGAAACTGTGTTTGTCTCCATCTATTATTTTTGGGACCAACATGGCAACCACCTTCTCTCTGTTGACAAAGTACATCAGAAATCTCATCTGAAGTACTTTTTTGTCAACGGTTACCAAAATGTTTACTTTATTCGGAGTGTATTTCAATTCTGCCCTAAAAAGTGCTGTGTCGAAATGTCATTTTCTCAGCCAACCTGTGTTGTCATGCTCCTATTGACTCCAATTGGACTTGGATCATCTCCTTTGTGAGAAGGGGACTTTTGTGCTGCTACAGTGCAACAATTTCAAGATGCTGCTCCTTGCCTGCCACACAGGAGCTTCTCGTACGCTTTTCTCCTCCCTCCTGTGGCCACAGAATCCAATTCTTGCACCATCTCTTTTATTCACTCTATTTCATTTATTAGCTGTGCTCCAAAGACAGTAGATTCCCAGTTCCAGGAACCTTTCTGGGTGAGCCAGATGAAAAGCCAGCTACTGTTAACAATGCTCTGCCTAACTCTAGCCAGAGCAGAGTAATTGTTGTTCTGCTTCCCTAGAAGATTCAGATTTCCTGCCGGGGGGGTCCAATCCAAAGCCCACATCTGGCTTATGTTGTGCCGTATACATGCAGCTTTAACCAACTGGTATTTCACATAGGGTGCGATCCTTTCCTCGCGGAAGTCAATGGCTTTGCTCCAGTGACAAGCAAAGAAGAATTGCACCCTGAGTTTAAACTAAATAAAGCTTTGCTCAAGGTTGGAAAATTTATCTGGTGAAACGCTCTCTTCATGAATGTCAGCTTTAGTTTTTGACTTCAACTGAGCCAGGATTTCACCCATAAGCAGGGACCAGTGTCCACTGCATTTTCCACATTGCTGCCAATGCGGACAATGCAGCGGACACGGGCACTTGCCCATAAGTTACTTCAGATGAGGATCAGGGTAAAGGGTAAAACACAATCCGAAAGCAGGCATAGAACGGAGTTGCAAATGAACATGTTTCAGCACTACTCGCGTAATAGCAAAAGGTTATCATGTAATTACACAACTAAAGCAGCTTCTGATTTACATACTCAGGTTCCCCTGGGAAACTGGCTCCAAAGGTTTTGGGATCAAATCTTCCTTTGAACTGAAACCTGGAAAAAATAACATATTTGGATATTAAATGGACAAGGAGTGTTCCAAGTCTTACCTTTTTGGGGGTGGGTGGGTGGAGGTAACCCTCATATTTAGCATGGCTAATGCAGCTTTTGTCTTGTGCAAATGGGACTTGTGACACTTCTTGTCATTTTGGCCAAGGGAAATATAAAGTTATGAAATGAACACATGAAGCATGTTCTTGGGGCATGTACCTCTATTCATTAGTAATTTGTTTTCCCCCCTCTGAAGAGTAAAGGGGCCCACTGGAGAGCCCCCTAGGAATTTCTGGAAAAATGTAGTTGAGCAGTCACAGCACTCTATGGATAAACGAAGTCCCTATCCTGCAACAGCTATTCAATTTCAGTGGGATTTCTCATAGTGCATAAAATCCTACACCCAAATAATTGGGGCTTAACTCAATAGTTATTCTGCTTCCATTGCTAGGAAATACCTTTCAGTTGTCCCACTAGGCCTAATTCAACCCCACCACCAGTGTGGCAATAGGAAACCTAGGAGAGAAGATCTCCTGATATGGAGACATAGTTTGTGTCTAGCCCCAGCACAAACTACTGTCGAGAGCCTCCATGTACTCTACTAACACACACCTCATTCACTCAGTGAGGTCTGCATTCTCTGATTGCTTTGAGGAATGGGCTGTAGAAGAGGAAAGGACTGAGATCGGATCAGGAGGGAACTATCAGAGGACGGCATTATACTCCAGGTTATCCCGACAGCTAAAATTCTTGGGATATGAGTAAAACATCAGTTGTAGAGACATCTTTTATTGGACCAATGCAGGACTCATTCAGACGTGCATTTAAATCGCACAGCCGCCGCGGCGGCATCGTGCAGTTTAAAGCACCGCTCACTTCCGGGTTGGCGTGAATGCACCAATTCAGCCTAACGCGAACCGTTGGAGTGCAGTTTTAAAAGCAGCTCGGAGCAGCTTTCAAAATCGCACTCCAACAGTTCGCGTTAGGCTGAAATGTGCGCGGTCGGTGCATTCACACCAACCCGGAAGTGCACGGTGCTTTAAATCACACGATGTCGCCGCGGCGGCTGTGCGATTTAAACGCACGTTTGAATCGCCTCTTAGGTTGGTGGAGGTTTGCAAGCTTTCGGACCTCACAGGATCCTTCGTCAGGCTAGTCAGAAATCCAAGCTGTACACTGAGCAAAGTGAGGCACGGGGGTTATATGCAAAGGCTGGGGAGCATTACATCATGGGAGGGTAAGGAACCAGGCACCCTCTCAATGACTTGCCCCATAATACCACACCTACTCCCTTACAAATGCATACTTCTTCCCCCACCCCTCTCTGTCCTTACCCTCCCATGATGTAATGCTCCCCAGTCTCTGCATATAACCCCCGTGCCTCGCTTTGCTCAGTGTACAGCTTGGATTTCTGACTTGCCTGACAAAGGATCCTCTCAGGTCCGAAAGCTTGCAAACCCCCACCAACCTAAGTTGGTCCAATAAAAGATATCTCTACACTACTTTGTCTCTATGACCTATTTTGGGGGCCAACATGGCAAACACCCTCTCTCTAAAACATCAGTAATATACAGCTCTTTCCAATCTGTTTTTATATTTTATTACGGTTGAAGACAAATCCACGTTGAAGTCTACCAACATATAAGAACGTAAGTAGTGCCATACTGGGTCAGATCAATGGTCCATTGAGCCCAGTACCTGTCTCTGACAGTGGCCAATCTCAGTCGCTTGGAAGAAGTACCCAACGGGTCACAATGGGGCAATCCATTCCCTGTTGTTGACTCCCAGCTCCCAACAGTAAGAGGTTACATTCCCCAAATCTACCCGGCTAACAGCTGCTAATGGACCAATCCTCCAGAAACTTGTCCAACCCTTTCTAAACTCAACTATGCTACTGGGCTTGACCACATCATCTGGCAACAAATTCCACAACTTAATTGTGCGTTGAGTGAAAAAATACTTTTTAAAAATTTGTTTTAAACCTGCTACCCGTTAGTTTCATGGAGTGTCCTCTAGTCCTAGTACTATTTTAGAGGGTAAACAACTGTTCTCTGCAACAGTGTGTGCAGGTGACAGAGGGAATATGATAGAAGATAATAAAATCATGAGTGGTGTGGAACACATTTATTAATGTCTTCCACACCACACCACATTTATTAATGTCTTCCACACCACTCATGATTTTATAATCTTCTATCATATCCCCTCTCTCATCTTTTCTCCAAACTGAAGAACCCCAGCCTATCCAGTCTCTCTTCCTAGGGGAGCTGTTCCATACCCCTTATCATTTTTCTTGACCTTTTCTGTACCTTTTCTATTTCAACTATATCTTTTTTGCGATGGGTGTGTGACCAGAAATGCTCACACTATTCAAGGTGCGGTCGCATCATAGATTTATATAGTAGTCTTATGATATTTTCAGTTTTATTCTCTATCCCTTTATGAATAATTCTTAACATGCTGCTTGCTTTTTTGACAGCTGCCACACACTGAGATGCAGATTTCAATGAAAAAAAACATTTCCAGTGTTAAAACAAAACAGCTGGATGCTACCAATAGGTCAGTAGTCATGGGCTGGTAAAAGCAGGATACAGTGTCGGATTACATGTAAGTAGTTGCTCACTAAAAGGCTTAATATGAAGGCTGTGATTCTCAACCCACTTTGCTTGTACAAACCCAGTTAATCTCAGTCAGGCTTGCTCTAGTGCTTCTCTTTGAGATCAGAGTCTTAGCAACTATATTAAAGCTGTAAAACTCTATCCTGTAAAGACTTATGTATGTGTAGAAAAATACACACTTTGAGCAGTCCCAGTGAAGTCAGTTGAATGCTGAGGCTGTAATTCCCAAACCACTTAAACCAGAGATGTCCTGTTTATTTAAGGGGGACTAGTCTGGAGTAAGGAAACAAATCTCTTTTATATTCTTTGCTAGAGAGAATACATTTTGGCTGGGGGAGATGGTTGTTTGTGTGGGGGTAGGGAGGGGTTCTGCTTGCTAAGTTACAAACTTGGCAAAATGAGCTAGGCTTTAGTGAACTGTGAATGAAATAAAGCGTTTCTGGAATTCTCAGACAAGATTAAAACAGCTCTGAAATGTGTGTGTCAGATTATTTCAGTCTGCTAGAAACTGCAAAGCCCTAAGGAAATCATATACAGTCTAGATGGTAGAAAAGAAATAAGGTACAAAGTTAGGGCCTGATTCCAGAATCTTCACTGCTTTGTGTAGTCTTCTAATTCTGTGCAGAGTGCGTGTAAAGAGGGTGTAAGAAGCTACCATTCTGATTTACTAGCATTTTACACTTCTCATCCCAGGTTAAGTGATCACAGTGAAGAATCTGGTCACTACTACTTCTAATAAAAATAAATATTATTGGTGCGCTTCACAATATAGAAATACTACAAAACAATATAAAATCCATTAAAAATATTAATCCATTTAAAAACAATTTTAAAAGGGAAGGTAAAGAGGGAGGGGGAAAAAAAACCATTACGGGATCCTAAAAGCACCTAGAGAATAAATAAGTCTTCAGGTGCTTTTTAAAAGCGAGGAGTGAGGAACTAAGAAGGACACATGGAGTGAGTGAGTTTCCACCACAGCAAAGGCCTGATCATCTGCAGACTTAAGGCGCAATGGCGAGATCCTCAGAGAGTGGGTGGTTTCTAAGCGTAGACAAAGGTCCAGGGGCATGTCTTGAATACAAGCAGAGTCTATCTAAGGCTTTGCCTTTTTTGCGGGGAAATTAGCTATCTTACCGCATTCTCTGCCCTGGTAAGTGGTGTGTGTGTGTGTGTGTGTGTGTGTGTGTGTGTGTGTGTGTGTGTGTGTGTGTAATTTCCAGCCACATTTAGTGATCTTTGAGTTCTCCTGTGAGAGTGTACTAAATGTGGAGAACAGCCTGGATATCCTGATGTCTCTTCCTAAAACAAAGTATACATGCCCATAATCGGGGATGTATTGTAGGCAGCAAGGTAAGGATGATTGAGTTAAGATTATATCAGCTATAAGATTTTAATTTCTGGCAATTGTTTTCTTGAGTTAAAGCAACTCATTTTTACATGTGTGAAAATATATTTTTCAAAAGAGTAGGCCATGATCAGGAAAGTTCATGTGTTAGGAAATTACAAAGGAAATACAAATTACCTATGGAGAGGAACAATGCGGATATCAGTCTAACAAACTGTGTGAACTAGTTATTATCTCTGAAAGCAAGGAAGCATTCATAAATCATCATCAATATGAACACTAAGTATAGGGGAAATACTGCAGACTTCAAAAGACGGTGATACTAAAGTGTAGATTAATTACAGACAAAGCAGTGAGCCCGTTTCACTTTCTGATTAAGCACTAAGCGCAGCCAGCCACCTGCAAATGATCTGCATCAGTGGGAGTTTTTGTGAAGAAAATAGATAAACAGCGAGACTATCAGAGGTAGCTGTCTCTGAATGGTCTCTGAATTCCAGGAGAAACTAATCTAGACTCTGAAGGCACCAATGGACATCCATTTTAACATGAAAATGGTTTAATTTTAAAATGGAAACAGAGATTTTCACATAACTGCAACTGAGCCTTGAAGAAAAAGAGTAAGTATCATGTGAAGGAGACAGTTGTTCAGATGCCAACTTTTATTGGACCAACTTCTGTTGGTGAAAGTAGGCACGCTTTTGGGCTACACAGAACCCATCCTCAGGAATGTAAAAGTCAGGACTCCTAAAAACCTACTTCTTTCCATACGTATCTATTTATTTATTTAAATTTATTCCCCTGCCCTTCTCACCAAAGGCAGCTCAGGGCGCCTCACAATATTAAAATACCAATATAAAACAGACCAAAAATTTTTAAAAAGTAACACTCCACAACCTTACACCATCCACCAACTCCTCTCCACCCCAACCCCCAAAACCACCTATCTCCCCCATATCCCCCACAACTTCTTTCTTCCCCTAGGCCCCACTGCCAAGCGCCCTTGTAAATAGAACCCCTTTGCACTGCCTCCTAAAGGTGCTCAAGCCTGGACATAAGTGAACCTCCAGGGGGCGAGGGGAGTTCCACAGCTGCAGATTGGAGACCAAGAACGCCCTCTGCATCATGGAAACCAAGTTAAAAATGGGGACCTCCAGATGGGCGTCCCCAACTGACCACAAAGGCCATGATGGGACTTTTCCAGATAAATGTATCTTTCAGCTCCTCATCCCCATAAATTGACTCATTCGTGCTTCTCCTTATATTAGCGTTGTGGCAAAAAACCTTTTGGCCCTGCCTTTGCCTCTAGAGGGGCCCTAGCAAGACAGTGTTGCCTTCCTGAGTAGGGTGGGACCTACCCTCCTTTCTCTTGTGAGCACATGGCAACCTAGCCACATTCCTGACATTCCTGAACTGAGCAACTGGTTTGTCACCACATGACGGGGCAGAGAACTCCCTGCCTTGAACTGGGTCATAGAGCAGGTGACCTCCCACAGACCAATCCCAGCAGAGCGGGGATAGGACCGTAAAAGGGACAGACTGCCCCTTCTTTGCTCTCTTGCCTCTTCCTGCCTGCTCTTGATATCTAAAAGATCTGGGCTTCTGCCAGATCGGAACTAAGGACTGAGCATCATGTAAGTTACCTGTACATGGAGTTATATGCCACCAGATTGTCTGCCTGAACCAGTACAGTTTAGGTAGTTGCAAATTCAAAAAGGGTCCTCGTACCCCTCAAACTGGACTCTAGGGCTTGCTAAGTGACTTATCTTGCTTTCTTACCCTTTTGTACCTTTTAACCTTATAAGTAAAGCCTAAGATTTTTCTATTCTTAACGCCACTTGGTGTGTGTGTGTGTGTGTGTGTGTGTGTGTGTGTGTGAAGAATGCCTCTCTTCACCTGGAAGGCATAGCTACCAAAGAGGGAGAAAGGAATTCCCCTCTGGCTCTTTTAGCCAAAGCAACTTTTGACCACAATAAACACACCTGGGTTGCTCCAAGGGTTCTGCCTCCTGGAAGGGGGAGAACACAGGATAAAGGAGACTAGGGTGCTTTGGGAAGCTGTGGGCGCTTAAACTTCTGGGGTTCACATATCCTGGGTTGTGTGGATTCCCTCCAATTTCTGGAACCCAGGTGGTGGCAGCGAAAACTGGGTTTGACAGCTGTGGGGACTCCAGGTTAGAGATTTGGATGAAGACTGAGGTGGGTGGCTCAGCTGTATAGCACCCCCTTGCTGCATTTCACCACACGCTTATCCTTCATAGTCTCCCTTTCACCCTTGTAACTAAGCAAACCTGCAACTTCTCAGCTTCAGGAATGCTGTATCTTTGCCTCTTCCCCCTTGTTGATCCTAGAATGTAAGTTCTTCAGGCAGGCACCTGTCTTTAATAGCAGCTGTTCAGCAACAGGTATACTGCTGGCATTAAATAATAATAATATTAATAATATAGTTCTTAATGTTTACAGGCTGAGGGAAGGGCCTTGGGATAGCCCAAAAGTTTGCATACTTTCACCAACAGATGTTGGTCCAATAAAAGTTTCTCTCTATCTCTTACATTTGGAACCAACATAGCAACCACACATTCTCTCTAGACCCAGTATCATGAGACTGTCATTGAGCATCCTGCTTTTCTACCATAATGTTTTCACCAAGCCAGTCTTCACCTAAAAATTCCAATCCTTTTGCCCTCTAAAACTGATTCTGCAATTTTATTGCCTTTGTGACTCCATTTTGAAACTTGGGCAGACAACATAGGCACATGCCTACGATAGCAGATTGCTGGGGGGGAGGGGCGTAGATCAGATTTTAGGGGAGTTGGGGGCTTGTACCACCATTGTCTCCTTCCCTCCTTCAGACATCAGCCTACATAGGGTGGAGGGCAGCCGAAATTGCCTATAGGTGTTAAAATCCTACATCTAGCCCTGTTCCTATTCTAGGGGTCTGTCCCCTTGCTCTTACTGTCAGCCCTCCTCTGCTGACTGCTGCTACCAACCTCCTTGTAACCAAGCCAAGTACACGCACCTGAGACTTCGCATCCGCCTGAATGTTTGCTTGTCTTCTCCCATGTCTCTCCCACTGTCCCCTCTCCTTGTCTCCCCCTCCTTGTCTTTTAGATTGTAAGCCACAGGCAGGGACCGCGTCTGATTCTATGTTCTGTACAGCACCAGGTTATGCGGCTGGCGCTTTATAAATGTTTAATAATAATAATAATAATAATAATAGGGGTGAAACAAGAATGGAAATCCATTCTCACAAGAACACAAGAGATTCTCGCAGCCCTGATGAGATCTCTCATGTTCTTGCAAGGGTTCATGTGCAAAAGGGCCACATATGTGCCCCCCGGTGGCCATTTTGCATATGCACAGAGATTTTTTTATTTTTTTTGTAGCTTCTCAAGCATCCTGTGAGATTCTCAAAACCCTAAAAATGCTCTGCACAGGTGCAAAATGGCCTCTGGGAGAGACACCTGCCCAGAATGGCCACAGTGGCCATTTTGTGCATGCACAGAGCTGGTTTTTGAATGAGAATCTCACAAGAACAGGTTGAGAATTGGTCAATTTTTGACCCGTTCTCAGTCTTGAAAATTTTGATGAGAATATTATTAATTATTATTATTATTTATTTATTATTTTATTAGCAAGCATTTATATAGTGCCAGAAATGTACCTGGTGCTTTACAAAGTAATTGAATAGATATGGTCCCTGCCCGAGGGCTTACAATCTGAGAGTCGGGGTGGGGGAGATGAAGGAAGGGGAACAGAGGGAGAGACAAGGAGTGTAACATTCATGAAGATGCGAGGTCTCAGGTGCACGTGCTTGGCTTGGTTACATGATTCTTGCCAAGATTTTCAAGAACGGTGAGGGTGAGTTTCAGCCCTAATCATGACTGCATCTGTCCCTTGTTCGCAGTCTTCTCCTTGTGAGTTGTGCAGATCATCTCTTACCACCCCTTCCGCCTCAAGCTTTTGTACTGAACTGTAGAATCAATGAATTTTAGAGGCTAGCAAGCTCAGAGACCAATGCTTTCACTGCATCGTGGAAATGCTCTGCCTCGCTGTCGGTGTTTTCAGCAGAGAGCACACACTGTTACACCAAGGTGATGTAACCCACAGTGTGGCTGCCTTCCTGTCTAACTCATTTTGACTAACCACACAGGAAGCACAAGCCCCATCACACCAATCAGGGAGGGAAGCCGAAAGCTTACCCGCAAACAGAAAGAGATGCTACAAGCAATATACGCCAGTGAAACCAATAGGAATCTTATTTGGAAATAATTAGGCCTTTAGCTAAAGGGGGAGCATGGAGGGCCTTAGTCCCCATGTAAATTCCATCCCCCAACTCAAGTAGAAATAACAGGTTTTAAGTTTTCCCCTCAGTTACTTAGTTTGAAGAAATTGTCACCCTTGTCATGCAGTCTGCTCATAACTAAGGGTAGGGGGGTATGGGGCCACTGCCCTCCGCCAGTATAGAAATAAGGTATGTTCTAGCTTCCTCCTCAGTTTCTGAGTTAATTATTATTATTATGAGCATTTATATAGCGGCAGCAATGTACCTGGCACTTTACAAAGAATAAGATCGATATGGTCCCTGCCCGAAAGCTTACAATCTAAAGACGGGGAGGGAAGACAGGGAAGGGGGAACAGAGTGAGAGACAAGGGAAGAATTACCCACTTCATTCCCACCTCAACCCCCCAGCCCAATGTCCTATCTGCAGGCTTGACAGGAACTCATTCGCTGTCTGGAATGAATTGAACGTTCATATGCATTTATTCCATCTTTAAAAAGGCAGCAACTGTGAGTAGCAATGCAATGCTATGAAAGTGTAAAGCAAAGCCCAACGTTATTCTACACCGCTTCTTTCAATTGCATTGCTCAACTTCCTCCTTAAGAGCAACATTTTGCAACTACAGCTATAGTTGACATCATATGCAAACCTCTCTGCTACTTTTGTTTCTTCCTGATGCTCACTTATTCACTGATGTTTAGCTACCTAATTGCATGAAACCCAAAGGGCCCTGTAGTACTAACGTTCCATAAGAGCACTAACAAAATCTGCCAGAATGATATTCAGGTGGCAGATTGTTGTTCATGTTGTATTTGTCAATGTAACTCAGACTCAAATTTCGGAGAAATGGGAGTAAAATCAATGGGATTATGCACATGACACACGTGTTTCTCCAGTGGGAATCACAGTCAACTGCCTCAGTTCCTGATCTGCAGCAAAGGAAGATTTTGGTGTGTGTATATGTTTTGCAGCTGCACTGGCTTGGATAACTCTATAGTTACCCCCAAAACAACTCTATAGTTACTCCCATTAACTTTAACAGTGGAGAATTGCAACTTGTCATTGGCTTTAGTGGAAGGGTGATTATGCCCTTAGACATCACAACCCATTTGACTCACCCCTTTCTTTTAAACCCTACATTGACTCTGTTGCTAAATCCTGTCGCTTCTCCCTCCATAACATTGCTAAGATTCGCCCTTTTCTCTCTGTGTCATCTGCCAAAACTCTTGTTCATGCTCTGGTCATCTCTCGCCTCGATTACTGTAACCTCCTTCTCACTGGCCTTCCCCGGTCTCACCTTTCTCCCCTCATCTCTGTCCAAAACTCTGCTGCCAAGGTCATCTACCTCGCCAGTCGCTTCGACCATGTGCAGCCCCTCCTCTTTTCGCTTCACTGGCTTCCCCTTCCTGAACGAATCCTGCACAAGCTCCTAGTCTTCACCTATAAAGCTCTTCACAACCTTGCTCCCCCCTACCTCTCTGCACTTATCGCCCTCCATACTCCAGCCCGTGCACTTCGCTCCTCCTCTGTCCCTTCTCTCACCCTTCCACGCCTTCCCTGCTCCCCTAAGCGCCTTCGTCCCTTCTCACTTGCTGCCCCCCATGCCTGGAACTCCCTCCCTGTCCACATCCGCCTTGCACCCTCCCTTCATACCTTCAAATCTCTCCTTAAAACTCACCTCTTTCGCTCTGCTCTGTCTGACTCTTTATCTGCTGAGCCACTATTCCTATACCTATGATCTGTTTACCCTTATTCTTGCCACATGGACCTGCCTGCTGTCATTCTTATCATAACCAAGCCAAGTACGTGCACTTGAGACCTCGCATCTTCATAAATGTTAGACCCCTTGTCTCTCCCTCTGTTCCCCTTCTTATGTCTCTCCCCAGCTCCTGTCTCTCAGATTGTAAGCCCTAGGGGCAGGGACCATGTCAATTTTATTACTTTGTAAAGTGCCAGTTACACTGCTGGCACTATATAAATGTTTGTTAATAATAATAAAAAAAAATTTGGATTTAACTTTTTTGATGAATGTAAACATTTATGCATGGTTGTGGATTTAGATGCCTGATTTATTATTTATGCAATAATAAGGCCACCTAGCATGTATTCCCCTGTGCTAATTCCAGCTACCATGAATTCTATAGGTTTGCCAGCCCTGAACTACCCTAGTATTATCACCATGGGAATTTTAGCTTACTGTGTGGGCAGCTTTCTGCATGCTAATTAAACTTTTCTTCACTGAATTGTCACAGCTGTCCATGCTCATTAAATTCCCATTCATTTAAGTGAGACAGCCGTTGAGGCATGCAAGCAAGAAATGAGCTGTTGGAAGTGACGATCTGAATTCACCAAATGTTATCAGTGGTCTACAGATACACACTTGGAATGCGCAAACATACAAGAATTTGCAGCATTTCAGCATGTCTAAGGCAATTCTTGTTTTGTCTGCAATTGCAAATCGTCACCAATTTCTATAGTGCTCTGTCTCCATCCAAAGAGATGTATTCAAAGACCTACATCATACAGAAATTTTTTAGCCCTCCAGCTCAGTCATCAATATAGGGAGGAAATCCCTCCTCCATGCTCATGCACATGTTAAGGCAGAATTTAGGAATAAGGATTTTCCTCTTATTTAGGTAAAAATGGGGCTGGTCTTCAGCAGGGCTAGTAAGGGTGATGGCTAAGGCCCCGTGGTTGGAGGGGGCCCTGCAGAGGCTCTGGTGACAGTCCTGGTAGCCTCAAGACCAGACTCCTGAGGCCCCACGATTGGATATTTCTGTGGGCCTCTTGCTCTCCTCGCCTGTAACTCTCCACCCCCAGGATGGCTACCTATGGGCAAATCTTACCTTACCACAGGACAACCCAGGGTGATTGCTCCAGGCACTGCTATTATTATTATTTTTACATCTGGAGACCCCTCAATGGCCCCCCTTTTCACTAGGCCAGGGTGTGGTGGTTCCCAGAGGGGACCTCGAACATGACCATCTCTAGGGCACCATGGCATAAACAGGGAGCCACCAGGGGCCCCACATTTTACCTTTGTCATGGGCCCCACAAATTCTAAGGTCAGCCCTGCGTAAAAATCCTTGAAAAGTGGCCTTCCCAAGGCTGCCACCATCAACATCACTTTCCTAAATAGGCAATGCATGACTCTCAGAAATCAGAGATGGAGAAAACCCATTGGACTTCCTTTCCTTTGTGGATACAATCTATGCTTGAGTGACTTTGTGTTGAAACAAAAACTATTTCACTTTTCAGATAATTATCTGAATATCTGCAACAGAAACAGATATTTGCATATCTGGGTTTTTTGTTTGTTAGTAAACTGTTTAGCTATTTCATTTTGGCTACTGTGTAAATAGCCAAAATGAAGCAGTGGAACCACCAAATATCCAGACAGCTGAATGACCAAAAAAATAAAGTGCATATTTGACAAAGACAGACCCGGACAGCAGTTATTACCAGTTTTAGAGGATACAGTTTGAATTGGGAAATACTGTCAGATATGATAATATATTTGCCACAGATACTCATCATTTCTGCCATAGTGTCAAGTGCCATTTCTGGGCAAGCAGGGAGTTGTATCTGCTGAGGACTGTGCATGTTCCGTAGTCATCCTTTCTACATGTAAGTACCTCACCCAGCACGATGGGGGCGTGATGTGTTTGCCAACTAGGTACCAGCCCAAGATAAATCCTTCTTCTGGAAGACTACACCACAGTTCCACAGCTTTACTGCCAGAACTTCTGTCTATGCTCCTCTTGAGTTTTCCTTTCCATGACTACATCCTTTCTCCTCTACTTATATCCTTTTAAGTCAGGGGGAGTAGTTAAGGATTTCAACTAGCTAGACTGCTGCTGTCTTCCCTTGCTTATGTTATGCCTAGGTTTAATCACATGCCACCATACGCAGACGAGACCCTTTCTCCACCAGGTTCGTCTCCTGGATCCTGCTCTGCACCCCAGCCACTCTCCCTGTTCCCTTGAGTTTTTCTCTTGTCACCATTCCCCCTAGCCTGGCATCTGGAACTCAGTGCCACTCCTGCCAGAGTTGCTGCCTGCCCACAGTGAAGCCGGCTGTTAGATTTCCTCCCTCTTGTGGAAGAAGAGGACACATTTGCAAGCATTCACTGCCTATTTTTGCCTACACCCATGCTGCCCTTTAACATAGTCATTGTTTCCTTTCCCCTTTTGGTTCAGCTTCAAAATATCTGAACATTTTGATTGTTTCCTTTACTTTTGCAAGATAGATGTTGTTGCTTTAAGCTCATTTTCTTGGTAACTAGATCTCCTTTCGCAGTCAAGCTCCCTGCTTTCTCCAAACCATGCCAGCTTGACTTCAGGATTAGAGCTGTTTGCTTCATTCCCACAGGGCAGTTTCATCACCAAGAAGTAAATTCGAAGCCTTGCTCTCTGGCCTCACTCCTATTTGCTGGCAAGGTGAGGCTGCTCCCGTTAATGCTAGGAGAGCCTGGTCAAATGTTAGCTAGAGCTGAAATGGGTACCTGTGGGTAATACCCACATTTTCAGGTATCTTTTTGGGTACTCCAACACAGTTTGAGTACTTAAAATACTGATGGCAACCAGCATACGAAAAACCGGAATTTTCCTGAAAAATCCTGAAATTGAGATCTTGCTTATTCTGGTGGTTGGTATTTCGGTATACTGGTGGCTGGTATTTTGATATTTCAGGTCCCCAATTAAAACCTAGTTTGAGTACCGAAAACTACCCAAAATATTTGGTTCAATTCGGGTATTGGAAATGTGCTAGGTGGGATACCCATTTCTGCAGAGACTGGCTTCATTTCCAGAGCCTTCTCTTAGGGATGTGGGATGCAGATGGTTTCCCCAGATGGCAGCTGGTGAATCTGTTGCAATTCATGTCTTGAAGTATTTACCTGTATCAAAAAGGCTGAATCCAGGTTTCCACAAGTCTGTTTCCAATGCTTTCAAATACAAAAAAGAGGGGAAAATATACTTACTTAAAATAAGAAAACTATTCAAAATTACAAAACAAATTTAGCAGGGGTTTCCCCCTTCCTTTTTTTTTTTTTAAATTAAAAAATTAAATTTTAAATTTAAATTAAAAAAAAAAAAAGGCAACTTGTGGAATTAACAAGCATGTGGAGTCTACAGTACTGAGACATTTTGGGCCAGCAGATATTTAAGGGCACATTTCAAGCATTTATATGCTGTACCTTTGCTTGACTAATATTTATTGTATTCAGTAAACATCTTTCCATTCAAGACTGGCCGGCCGGCCTGCCCGCCCTTGGTCAGAAGAAGGAGATGTATATAGCACTATGCAATGTGCTGGTTTCTCAGTAGTCATGATTAGAGCAGGTCCAGAGGCTTACGATGTCAAATGGACGAGGGAGGGGAAAGGCAACATAGGAAGAGAAGTGAAGCGTGTGTTCAGGGAAGGGGTTCCTGGCAATAGGGGGCAGCACAGAAGAAAGAGTGAAAAATGTTTAGGGAGCAGGAGACTCTGGGGTGGATACCTGTGATGGCAGAGGAAGAGTGAAACTCCCACAGGCGGACCTAGCAGGAAATGAGGGCAGAAAGAAAGAGGGAACAAGGCCATGAAGAGGGTTGAAAGCGAGGATAAGACGATTCTGCTAGATGCAAAGGAGGCGAGGGAGTAAGTAAAGGGAGAACAAGAGAAATTGAACATGATCATAGCAATGACTGTGTGGATGACCTTGGCAGTGGAGAGTTCAAAAGAAGTGAGAGGATGAAGGTGAAAGCGGGGAAGACCAGTAAAAAGAAGGTTTCAGTAGTCAAGGTGAGACTCAAGATAACAAGAGCATAGACTAGCAGAGTATTGGCAGCAGGAGCAGTGAGGAAGGGATGAATTTTAACAATGTCATGTAAGGAGAAATAACAAGCCTTAGCAACAGACTGAATATAAGGTGTAAAAAAGAGGAAGGAGTCAAAGATGAATCCCTGGGGTACAGGCTGGATGGTGACAGCAATGGAGATAGTGAAAAGGGAGCAGATGGTTTAGGGGTTGGTATCACTTCCTATGTTCAGAATTCCTAATGAGTAACAAATTACAAAAAGCAGGGAAGGTAATTTGGGTCAGATATATGTCTGAGAGGCTCAAGTGTCCTGACCTGCCATACATACATTTTGATATCAAAGGAAATTGAAAGAGTTGTGGTAGACATTTAATCACATAATTTTATATTTAACATTCACAAATGTGGTTGTACGATACTATTGTCAAAGGTACACAGTGTGTATTTTCAGACGTTACGAGATCAGTCAACCACAGTGAACCACGGTCAATCCCACGGTGGGGCCAAAGTGTCCTGAACATCTGTTCAGCGGCCGCCAGATGTTCACCACAGTCAATCCCCACCAGGGGTCAAATTCAACCACACTTTCAGAGTTCCAGCCCGGACCATCACCAAAAGCGAGGTCAATGTGATTCCCAATGGGAAACAAAAAAAAGTAACGTCTGGATGGCAGCCATTGGCCGGAAGCAAACAGAATGATTCCCAGCCGGGGACAAAGCATGCAACGTCGCTGCCAGGCAACCAGCAACAACGCAGGCTGCAGAGGGAGATTTAAAGGGCAATCAGCAGCAGAGAAACATGGCGGGATGAAGCGAGGTGGAAGGGAGAGGAGAGCGGTGGACGAGAGTGCAAGGGACGAGGATGTGGAGGAGGCACAGGCGGAGGAGGAGGTGGTTGTGCTGCACATGGAGGAGGTGGAGGGACAGCAGCAGCAGCCGGAACGAGCCACCCCGGTGCCTTCTGGGTGTTTTGACCACGGCCGGGAATCGGCATCAGGTCTGTTGCACTGCCCCGGGCCGTGGTCTGGCGGCTCGATTCCCTGCCGTGGTCCCATTCCCGTTACATCTGTTCGGGGCTCTCCTTGACCATGGGGGGTGGTTGATCGGTTACCCACCCCTGGGAATCCACTGTGGTGAATTGGAACCACGTAATGTCTGAAAACACCCAGTGAAAATAACATCGAAGGTTGTTGCTTAGAAAGTTATCTTGAATAGCAAATATTTTAGACTTTAAAAAAAGAGGAGCCAAAGACAATGAAGCCAACTGACAATGTAGGTCTTACCTAAATTAGCAGGAGAGTTGGCAGGTTTCCGGAAGGCAGCAACAGGCTCTTGGCGCTGAATACCTGTGTGTGGTTTGACAAAGAGAGCAACTAGAATTGACGGGTTGAGAGAAACGGCATTTAAGATAATTTGAAAATACTTTTCTGTTAAATAGAAAAGGAATGCAGAGACCATAACAAGAACTATATTTAAAACACATGGAGAGATGGCGCTAAGTCAGGGTGTGGCAATGCTCAAAATGCTGACTCAGTTTGAAGTAGTCCCCGTGACCGTTTTAAAATTGGTTTGGGGACTGCAGGCTCAGAAGAGATTTTTTTCAGGCACAAATGGCAGCTTACCACCTAACTTACATTGTCCTAAACTACCATTTGTGCCTCTGAAAATGTTCCCTCAGTGAAAGGGGGTAACCACTTACACCAATTATTAATTTAGGATGGTATAAATCAGTTCATGAAAGAGTCCACTCAGCTACATTCAGCCCCTCTCAGATCAGCTCTTCTCTCCTTAACCCTTAAATGCCTCAGAAACCTAGGACATAATTAGCAATAATAATTTTTATTCAAAACCCTCATACAGCTGTTTAAAACTTTATTTAGAAAACCATTTTATGAGATTATTTTCATTTATGTATTGTTTATCTAAATAGTTATCCCTAATTAATCAATTAGCTGCATTGCCAATACATAATCAATCTGGCATTTATTTGTTTTGCACACTAGTGGAAAACAGAAATAATACTTCTACATTAGTTTAACTCTGAGGAGATGCAAACGATATAATTAACAATGTGGTAAATGGGAATTGGGTTAGGGAGAGGGGTGGGTCCAGGACCAGGACCTCTGGTGTGAAGGGGGGTGGCCTGCTGCTTGAAGGGACCACTTGGTGGCAGCACATGGTGGGGACTGGGGTGGTGGTTTTGTGAGGGGTGGGAGGGTCTTCCCCAGGGTCTGGACGCAGCAGCCTATGGCTGGGGCTGGAATGGATGGGGGGGAGCAGCCATAGGGTTCATTGTAGGGCGGGAGAGATATGGTCTCGAGGGGCGTTTGAATTGGATGACCCAGGGACCGAGGTGTTCCAGCCTTGAGGTGGGTGATCTGGTAGTGGGGGAATTGAGTTCTATGCCCTTGTCATGGTCGGATCATTACCTCCCGCAGACCAGGCTCCTAGCGCATGGCAGTCCCCAGAAAGAGGCGGGACCTATTAGGTTGATCCGCCCCTGGAGGCTAATGGAACCACAGCGGTTCCAGAAAGCCCTGGGGGAGGTGTCCTTAGACCTTGAAGGCTGCTTGGTTGATGACCTTGTTTTAGCTTGGAACACCTTGCTGGGTGTGGTCACTGATTGGGTGGCTCCAAGGCAGCCATTCCTGCCGCTTCGTCACCGTAGAGCTCCTTGGTTTACTGAGGAGCTGCCGTGTCTGAAGCGGGAAAGGTGGTGGTCAGAGCGACGCTGGTGCTGTTCTTGTGCTGAATTTGATCAGCTACAGCATCAGACAAATTTGCGACCCTATTCTGTGGCCGTGAGGATGGCAAGGAAGGAGTTCTTTGCCGCCCTCATAGCTGCTGCAAAATCGCATCCAGTGGAGCTTTTCCGGGTGGTGAGGGGGCTGGTCAGTCCAGCCTCCCTCTGCCTGGAGGGTGCAGTTCCCAAGCCCATTGTGAGGAGTTTGTAAACTACTTCGCAGATAAGATCGCTCGAATCTAGCACCATTTCAGGACCGGGACTGATGCAGAAGGGGGAGAGCCGAGGGTTATGGATGCCCCGTTTGGTTCATCTTTGTGGGATCAGTTTCAGGAAGTGACGCTGGCCGATGCTGAGGGGGTTGTGGGGTCTGTTAGGGCCACTTTTTGTGAATTAGATCCTTGCCCATCCTGGTTGGTGAAAGCCTCCAGAGAGACCTTGGGACCGGTGCTGGCAGGATTGATCAATGCCTCCCTTTGGGAGGGCAGGGTGCCGGACTGTGTCAAGGAGGCCTTGGTGTGGTCCCTGCTTAAGAAACCATCACTGGATGTTGACTCGCCCGCTAGCTACCGGTCTGTCTCTAACCTTCCCTTTTTAGGAAAGGTTATTGAACGGGGGGTGGCCCAGCAGTTCTAGGGCCATCTGGATAGCATCGACTTTCTGGACCCTTTTCAATCAGGTTTTCATCCAGGATATGGCACTGAGACTGCGTTGGTGGCCTTGTTAGACAACCTCCACCAAGAGATGGACTTAGGATATTCAACACTTCCTGTCCTGCTGGATCTCTCGGCAGTGTTTGATACGGTGGATCATGGGTTGCTTTTGAGATGGTTGCAGACCCTGAGGGGATGGGGTGGGACTGTCTTAGGATGGTTCCAATTGTTCCTCTTGGGGAGAAGCCAGCGGGTGGTGCTGGGGGAAGAAACATCTAGCCCCCAGAATCTTGCTTGTGGCATACTGCAATGTTCAATTCTGTCTCCATTGTTATTTAACATCTATGTGCAACCCCTGGGTGAGGTTGTGAGACGGTTTGGTGTGCATTGCCACCGGTATGCTGATGATACCCAGCTTTACCTCTCCTTTTCAAGGAACCCAGGTCCTGCAGTCTCGGTGCTTTCCCAGCATCTGTTGGCAGTGAGCAACTGGATGAGGCTGAGCAGACTGAAGCTGAACCCCGATAAGACGGAGATGATGTTGGTAGGTAGGACAGCTGAGGTGATGGCCCCCTTTGTGGAGGGGATCCACACCCTGCTGGCCACGCAGATGTGGAGTTTGGGGGTCCTGTTTGACCCTAGCCTCCACCTGGATTGTCAGGTGGAGGCGGTGGCAAAGGGAGCCTTTCGCTAATTACAACTTGTGCATAGGATTCAGCCATATGTTTCATACTCTGACCTGGCCACCCTCATCCATGCATTCAGTCACCTCAAGGCTAGATTACTGCAATGTGCTCTACTTGAGGCTGCCCTTGGTGATGACTCGGAAGCTGCAGCTGGTGCAGAATGCAGCTGCCTGCCTCCTGACAGGGATGGGCCATAGAGAGCACATCACACCAGTGCTCCGGACTCTGCACTGACTGCCTATAGTGTTCCGGGCTCGATTCAAGGTGCTGGTTTTGGCCTTTAAAGCCCTATGTGGTCTGGGCCCCTCCTACCTGAGAGATTACCTCACTCCCAGGGCCCTGGAGTGACCTCTGCCATCTGGCGGGGGTGCCTCCTTGGGGGGTCCCCTGGGTGAATTGGGGGCCCATGATGGAGAGCACGTTTTTGGTGTTGCACCATGGCTGTGGGTGGAACTCCCTCCCAGAGGAAGCTCCCAGCCTCTTGGCCTTCCGTTGGGCCTGTAAGACCTGGCTGTTTATCCAGGCCTTTGCGGGAGCGGGGGAGTAAGGGTGGGGGGTGGGTTTGTCTGCCAGTGGTTTTTTACCTCTTTTTTTATTGTTTGTTTTTACAATGTTTTAGTAACCCCTTTTGTATATTGTGCTTTTTTAAACTAATTTTTAAATGTTTTGTGAGGCGCCTTGAGCTGCCGTAGGGCTCGAGGGAGCAGGATATATATGGTAAAATAAATAAATAAATAAACCACAGAGAGAAGTTCAAAAAGTCACATAAAGCTTTTACCTGTACTGGCTCGAGGGCTATTTCTGTTACTTGCGTAGGTTGTGGAAGTGCTTCTGAATGCTTTAAAACAATTTTATTGGTCAGTGCACAGAATTTAAGCATTATTGTAATTAGAAAATCTATTTAGTCTGTATTAGTTTAAGACATACCTTGATTCTGGCCTCTTCCTTGAACAGGCTGAATCTGCCCTGAGGTAGGCATTAAAATGGAAAATATGATTTTTGGCATGTTTTGTTCAAGACTTTTATCTTCTTGGATTTTTGTTCAGGTTAATTTCATGACTGCAGGAGTCAAACACTGTCAGAACATTTTTCAAAAGCAGTTCCCTAATGATGGGCAGCCCGACCCAAATGGGAGTACTTGGGAGGACTGGGCTGTTTAGCCTCTACATCCCATTTAGATATCTGGGGGTGGATTTTCAAAGGTCAAATGGCAGTTGGGTACCAAAGGGTGTCTTTAAACGAGCACCGCTCTGTGTGTGTGTGTGTCCATAGTGAGCAGTGTGGGGGTGTTGTGTGTGTTGTTGGTGCTTCCATGCAACACCCAACTCATCCTTGCATGAGTGCCCTGGGTGTGGATGGCGTGGGCGGTGCATGGGTCACGGAAACGCACCCCCATGCACCAAATTTACATGAGCGCTCCCCCATGTGGCCAGTGGGTGTCCATAAAAACACCCTAAGTGCCATTAACGTTCAATAATAGGTGGCGCTAATGCTATTTCTGCCTTTGAAAATCTCCCCTTAGGAGCATACATTCCACTGACTTTCAGTGGGTTTAGGCTCTTGGATCATTCAGGCTTCTATGAACATTTTACTCCTTGGAGCATAAATAATTTTGAAAAATGGTCTTTGGTGCCTCAGCGCATAGATCCCATAGGGGTGCTGGGGAAAAAAATCCCCAGTTTCTTTAACTTGCAATAATATATGTATTTGTCACATACAGTTTCATTTGGAAACAAAGGTGGCTTTTATATATATATATATATATATAATATTTTAAAAAGTACATCTCTTTTTTAAACAGATGACGTTAGCTGACGTTTACCAGTTTACATTTACAAATGTTATTTATGTAGTGTTAGAGCTTTAGTGGCAATTTCAGAGTTTTGCTTGTAACTTTATTAGAAAGCTGATTTTAAAATTTCTCCCTTTCTTCCCCCACTCTTACCAGCCTCAAGATTTTATTGGGTTAAAGGAGGCATTTTTAAAACGATTTTTAATTTTCTTAAAAATGTTTAATGTTATTAGGACACAAGGTATATTTGAAATATGGAATAACTATACATACTATAATAGATTCACAAACAGGATAAAATGGTCTTTGCATTAATGACTTTCAGAACTATTTCATTATCCTTCAGTAAGAAACTTGTGCATAAAGAACTGTTTTGAGATTCAATTTACTCAGAAAATTGCAACTTCTGGGAGTTCCAATAAGGTTGTGAGAGGTGATGCAAACTCCTGGTAAGATTTAGCAGAATTAATAAACCCTACTGGCTGATCCAAATAAGTCGGTACAAAAAAGTTAAACCTTGACTGACAAATGGAGCAAGAGTGTGAAATGTCATGGGACAAATGGCTTGCTTTCCAGGTAAACTTAGCAGCAACCTACTCTCCACCCTGACACTTGGAAGATCCATGAGGTAAGCAGGTACATGACCAAGGAACTTATTTGGTGAAACTGGCAGAGCTTCTAAACTTCATAAGCTTGACTGGATCAGGGAGTTTAATTAGAAGCTGAAAACTGTGTTGTTGTTTTTTTAGTACATGCAACAGAGAGTTCATAGAGGACTTTTGTAGACATTGGAGAGTCTGGCAAGATTTGTGCACGTGTCAAAGAGTCTGCAGAGGTGCTATAAGGAGGCAAGCACAAGAAAAGTTAGAGGGAGCAAGAATCATTTTGCTCTGTTAGACACAATAGCACAAATCTCCTGTGTAATCCTGTATGTTTTTGTCAATACCACCAGCTGATATTATCAAAATATATTTACTGACCGATCTCTGCAGAGCAATAGATTTCATTTCAAGGGAGTCTGATCTTGAAGTGCCTTTGAAGTTGCTACCAATGGACCATTATAATAGTGTCTGTGATGAGTCCATGCCCGGAGTAAACAGGGGAGTGTTTGGTTCCTCCTCTGGTGTCTACAGGGTACTCTTGTTTGAAGCTGAAGACGCTCCAGCAAGCCAGCCTAATTACAGTTAACATCCTCAGGAAAAGCTGGCAGAGTTACTATGCCCTAGTGTGCATTTCCACAAGACCCAGTAACATTCTGGCTTGGTCAGCTGTTTTCCAGCTGTATTCCAGTGTAGCAGAGAGCCGCTACAATCCAGCCTGAAGATGGAATATGTGCATTATGGTATGTAACCCTTTCATTGTCATTAAGGATTTCCCCCATTCCCTTGGTTTCTGCTGCTGCTGTTCGATGTTCAGTAATTAATCAATATTTCAAGAAGATTATACCACCAATGACGTGGTGCTAGGCTCTCTTACTGTGGGAGACTTGACAGCTTTGTTTAATTTAGTAAATCAGATACCATTTCATCATTGTGATATAATGTTGTGAATGGCTAGTCTGAATTTTCAAGGAGATTATTTTAAAAAGGCATAGTGCTGTGGAGACACAGACATAGTCCTGAGAGCGGCACTAGCGAGGCCGAGACAGAATTGAGCCCAAGGTGATTGCAAGGTGCAATAGAATGCAACCACTGCAGCTCTAAGCCATGGTCCATTTTACTCCGTGGCAGAGAGATTGCAATGCTTAGTCTGGGGAAATATGCCATTTGCTAGCAGTGGGAAGTGAACTTTTTCTTTATTTGACTTCTCAGATCACCAATTACAGGTTGGATGCAAAGGGTGCTTCAAATATTTGTATTGCTGCCTGTGGGTTAGCATGGAAGCAAGTCTCTGGATGAAGATGAAGAGGGAACTGCGGCCAGCTATGATGCGCTTGTCAATAACAGCAATGCAAAGCCAGCAATAACAGCATGTTTACGCCAGGTTGTGAGCTACAGTGTGAAGCTTGACGAGACTTTCCAAAGAGCACTGGCTTAACTTAAGTCAGCCTTTCAAAGCTCTCACTGAGTGGTTTCAGATAACGGTGCCACAGTCTAAATCATATGTACTATAGAAACATTAACATTTTGTTTTGGGAAGTAGGGAAAATATGGAAGTACGCATCAAGGAGCTTGGAAGGATTTAAGTACCACAAGTCACAAAGCCTACAGTTTACAGAAGCCAACGTTTGCAAATGCATGTGCCCAAACAGCAATAGAGCCAGAGCAGGGTGGAAAGGGTAGCCGCTCCAGGCACAAATTGAGTGGCAGTGCAAAACAAGCCTGAAAGTCCCTGACTGCATGACACTGGTCTGCTGCAATGCACGCTTGGTGCTGGGGACTGGGCCACCACAGCAGATCTATGGCCTTCAAGTCACTGGCCTGGGGCTAAGTTCACTGCTACTGTTCAATCCAGAAGTCCTGGATCCTACCCCACTGGTGCAAGAGGATGGGCATTTTCCTAGGGCAGCGAGAAGGGACTTGATGCCTTGGGCACAAAAAACTAATTGTTACAGCACTGTGCCCCTTTGCAAACCGGCTGAGGTGGGATGGGGGGGCAGTGCCAGGGAGGGGGCGGCTGTTACATTTCTGTGCACAGAGCAACTGTCGTTGTGGCCGATTGCTCCGTGCATAGGCGATGGGTGGAGATGGGGGGAGGCCGGGAGCACACACACCCCCCCACCCACCAGCCATGGTGGTCACATGTGTGCGCCCCCCCCCCGATGCCCACACAGTGGATCTGCATGGTGTGTGTGTGTGTGTGTGCGCGCGTCTCGTGTGAAAAGGGCCTGTGCCTGAGTTTAGACGCTTTAATAAAAACAGCCTGCTGAATGTTAAACACCAGTATCTCCCAGCAGGGAAGCTTCATTAGAACTGTGGATGATCACTACCCTTGACAACTAGTTCACAGGTTTGTGTCCACATACATGGGCTTTGTTACAGCGGCTGAGGTTTGTGAAGGATTTCCTTACGTTTCAAAGAGTAAAGCACCTGACCTTATTGCTTTCTCTTTCCTGCTGAATAGCTGATCGATGGGGAGCAAGGGTAGGGGTGTGCAGTTTATTTGTTTTTATAACAACATAAACAAAAATGTTAATTTTTGTTTGTTCTTAAAAACATAAAACATACAAAAATAATCACATGTCTCAGGCTGCAAACAACAGGGCGGGGGGGGGGAGGGAAGGGGGGAGAGCTCAAAATGGGCAATTAAGATAGACATCTCCACTGGCCAATTGGCAGCGCAGACAGATCGCCGACCCATGCAATAGATGCAAGAGATTGTACTTTGCTTGCACATGCTTGCAACTTGCTTGTACTAATCAGAGGAGCTTGCGGGAGGGCACAGGGAGCTAACAGAAGCAAGCAGAGGACACAAAGAGCTCTGCACATGTGGCTAGCTGGTTGTTGCTCTGTGCACATCCAGTGTTTCACAGGCTTGGCTGTTGTATTTCTGTGTGTGAGCTGCTCAGTGTGCCTTCTTCTCAGGGCCGACCTTACCATAGAGCGACCTAGGGCGCCCGCCCCGGGCTCCGCTCTTTCTGAGGGCCCCAGAGTGGCCTCTATTTGCCCCAGGACAGGTTGTGGGGGCATCACTCCCTCTCAGTGGGGCCCCAAACATGCCCACCCTTAAGGGCACCGCAGAGGTTGCCCCCAAAGGGGAGCGGCCATCAGGGCCCCTGCATTTTATCTTTGCCCTGGGCCCTTCAAATCCTAAGGTCGAAAAATAGACGTCTTCCCATCCTCATACCCCTAGCCCCCTCCAATTACACATTCCTAACCCTGTGTGTTCCTGTAAGTTGACACTGCCCTGTCATAGGGGCCTGCAATGACAAACAAAGCCTGTGCCACTGCCTGCCTGCCAGCCCGCGGCTACTTTGCTCTGCCTGCCTCCTGTTGCTGCTGCCCAAAGGGGTGTCTCAGATGTGCTGCCCCTCTGGGGCGATTGCTTCTGCAAGCTGATGCCGCCCTGCCACATGTTGGGCTATTTCCATTCCATTCTGGGATGATGGTCTGTCTCCCTCATCTCTCCTGCCCCCCTGGCATGCTCTCAGCACTCTTGAAGGCATGACATGTTAGCTAGTCTTCTCCTCTCATTTGCCAGTTCCTGCTGTTTCAGCAGCTAGTGCCTACTTCTTGCCAGTGTCTGGTCTGTCCTGTCCACTTGCTGTGTGGCAGCCTCTCACTGATATTTCTGCCTCCCAGGGGCTTTCTCTTTAACTACAAACCTTGCCATATTTGGGGCATCACCATCTCCTCAGCTAGTCCCTGCTGCTTCTGTGCCCAGTGCCCTTGCCTGCCAGTTTCTCTGTCCTGTGTCTGCCTGCTGCGTGCTAATCTCACACTGACATTCTGCCTCCCGGGGGCTTTCTCTTCAACTTGAAGCCTTGCCATAACTGGGGAACACTGTCTCTTCTTGCCAGCGCCTGGCTATTTCAGTGCCCAGCACCCGCTGAATGCCAGTGTTTGCTCTGTCTTTTACCCAGCTGCTGCGTACTAGTTTCTCGCTGATAATTCTGCCATTTTGGGGCACACTCAGGAAGTGTGGGGAAGGGACAGTGTCAGAGAGGCACTTCTGGAAGCTCTTTTTGAAGGTGTGGAAATGAAAAAAATTGTTTTTATGTTGATTTTTTTATGTTTTTCATTTTTAATAACATAAACTAAAATGGGCATTTTCATTTGTTGTTATAAAAACATACATGAATAATATTTTTAAAATGAAAATGAAACCACACCCCTAAGCAAGCTCCTTCAGTTCAAACCCGAAGCTGGAACTTGTACTATGGGTCGGGATGTCCGCTTCTCAAGGAGCCGGCATGCACACTGCAGTTTGCAAAATCTCCTTGGCATAGAGTCGCAAAATAGCTAGAGCCAGTCCTACCTAGGATTCTACTTTTACTTAGAACAGGACCACTGTGAACTGCATAATCAGAGCTATTTGGGGGAAACTGTGTCTTGGTGTTATGGTAACATTACAGTTTCAATGTAGGTTTTAGTTACTCTTCACAACCATGACCTCTGCCAGACATGGATACATTTGATTACTACCTCCTTGATGTAGTCTTCCAGCCCTCCTATGATTCTATTATTATTTCTACAGCACTTTCAGTGTTCAAAGTGCTCTACAATCCTTATCTAGTTCACCCTCACAACTACCCAGTGAGGTATGATTATAATAATATTATTGCCATTTTACAGATGGGGAACCAAGGCTGAGAGATAGTGACTTGCCCAAAGCAACCTAGTGAGTTCGTGGCTAATACAGAATTCTGGTGTCCCAAAGCCAAGGACAACATATTATCCATTAGGCCACACTGATTTCTCTATGATGCTACATTCTTCCTTTGTGTACTTACTTGAAGCCACAGCTGCCACAGATGAGTAAGCTGGATGGACGCTGCTAGAACCTAATTAAAAACAAAACATGTTAAAGAATTGAAACATTGCGCATGCACACGTACACACACCACAAGTGGAAGAGGGTAAAGTCAGCTGGAGAGACCAAACTCTTTATGAATGTGCCCCTTTATAGGTTTCGAGTATGGCTGAGGGAACAATTGTTGTGAGAAGAAAATGGGAGGGAACAAAATCTATTTTGAAAAACCCCACACCCTGTAATGGATGAAATTATTCTTCAGTGTTTTGCATTATGACCAGCTGTATAGCAGGGCCAAATGACTAAGAGAAATATTTGCTGAGTAAGAGAGATGAAAATTTTGAAACCTCTCAAAAGTAAATATCACCACCCTAAAGCCTCAGACCTACAAATGCTTACGCATGTGTTTTGCTTTACTTCCAGGAAAGTCGATTACCATTATGTTTGTAGGATTGGGACCTAAAACAGGACCTTGATCCTGTGGAAGAAGGGGTAGAGGGTGGCTGATCTGCCCACTGTGCTGCACACAGCAATTGATCTCTTCCTCCTTCATGGGACCTGTTAGCGCCAGCTCCAGAGCCGGTGCATATAGTTGCCATCAACAGCATAGCTATAATAGGCTCAGACGGTGCAGCTACGCCAGGGCCCATGACCATAGGAGGAGGCTCAAGTGTCCTTCTGCAGCTGTATGTCCTGCCATTGGGACAGGGGGGCACCATTCCATCTTCTGTATCTGGGCCCATTCCAACCTAGCTATGGCCCTGATTGCCATGGAGTACAGCCCAACTAGCTTTGTGCAGCAAACACGTTGGGGGTGCAAAGTGGGGGCACAGAACCACACACTGGGCTCGTCCCATCAAAAGCCCGATGCACACTGGGGAGGGAATGAGTTCCACCCATATGCATCTTCACATGGGGAGGCCGTTTCCCATCCTCATCTGACATGCTGTTGAGGTAGAAAAGACTCTACTCGTTCTGCTGAGCCTTGGGTTTCCCATCCTCAACCCTCACAGCAGGATGAAGACCAGACTTTAACTTCACAAATCCAGATCCCTCTACACATTACGTATATTGCTAAACATTATGATTGATTAAATAATGCACAGTCCTGCTCTGTTCTTGAAGTCTGTATTTATCAGCAGAAATGCAGACCAACAATATAGGCACAAGTCACCCCTTCCAGATTACTGACCGATATCCCTAGCTCTATGCATTCCAGGCCGAGGTTTGGCAGAAGCAGCAGTAGCTGTGGTGGTGCTGGTTGTTGTAGGGGTGGTTGTTGGCTTTCGGGTTGTGGTGATGGGCTCTGTCATGGTGGTGGGCTCCGGTGTTGTGGTGGTAACTTGTGTCGTCAGTAATGGTGCTGGAGTTGTCCGATATTCTTTGCGAAATGTGTCCCCTATACAAGTGTTTAAAATTCAATATGTACATCATGGGCTTAGTTAATATGGGGCACGCGATGCAGAAACAATACAAGCCATGTCCCTTTGCTCAAATGACCAACAGAGTAGACTGGACTCATTTTGACTATCCCCCTGAAAAAAACTTTATAAAAATCTTAACTATTAATGCCTTAATTGCTTGCTACGTGGTTGTACGGCCCAATGCAATGTGCAGTGAAGTCAGTGAAATGATTGACTTCAGTTAGAACTGTATAAGCCAAATCGAGCATGCGTCTTGATGTGAAATGGCATGACACCATGCTGTGGAGAAGAATTACATGAAGCTAATTTGCACCTCTCGCATCCTAAAGTTTCTCTGTTTTGTGCAGAGATCTTTACAAATGTGGCAGTTTGTGAAAAGCACTTTTGACTGGTGAATAATTCCTATCTCACTGATATATTTTCTCTGTATACTATGCATATAAATGTAAATTGTCCCACCTGAAATAATGTAAAATTCATTCAATGGGAGACATAGGCCAAAATATAATGATGAAATATTTTTTCAGGATGACCAGTGTGCAGGGAATATTGCTTGCGCGGATTGTGTCAAAATCCGGACAGAGACCATTGCTGATTGGCTACCATGGGCATGAACATCACAATATCTGAATTTACTTGGTTGCTATAAACTTGACTCATCACAAAGCAGGTCTTTAAAAATTGTGTGCGCTTAGAATTTAAGAAACTTGAACACCTGTAAATTTGCAACCTATCAAAAGTGCTTCTTAAACATCTTAGTACGAAATGCATTAATGTGAGTATGTTTTTATTTATTTCAATTTGTCAAACCCTATGCTGCTATCTAAGTCTGGCACTAGGAAGTGTCAATTTAAGAGAAATGTTCAGCTCACTTTCCTGAGGAAAGTCTTGAGAAATTACAGGAACTGAGAGATGGTTGTGTATCTTTCTTTCAAGCTATTCATGGCTACATCTGGACTATCTGATGTCTTGCTGCTGGAAGGGTTTGAAAGCCATGTCCATGAAACTGTTTGATGGATTAATTACAGGCTGCTTCTAGGCAGTCTCATACTGAAAGAGAGCTTAAAAAAACAAAATGGATGAATTGGAAAAATTAATATAAAGAGTTCTCATTGAGCTAGATGTGCCTAACCACAGACAGGTGCACTGGAAGGGAAGGAGCCTTCCCTCCCCTCTATGCTTCTCTACTGGGAAGAAAACCTATTGGTCTCCCCAAACTCAAGAAGCAGGAACATAGTAGGAGTGAGAGACGTCCCATAGAGCATTGTGGGGAATGTGGTAAGGGTAGGGAAAAACCTATGCTCCCCTTCTTCACAGGCCAGTGGGGCAGGTTCAGGGAGACCTCTGCATATACTCTGCAGCTTATAAAAGAGGCTAGTAGTGCCTGTGAGGAATAGTGGCAGCTGGTAGGAGGGAAAAAAGACAGTCCCAAAGAGACATGGAAGTGAGCAGTAGAGAGAGAAATGAAAGAAAATGGAATGGTCAGTGCTACAAGAATGGCTGACGGAGAGGTGTGGAGCTGCTTCCTTTTAGGCTCCGTATGCTGTGCAGCATGAAGGGGATAAAGAAGAAAACAAGTAACAGTGGCTATTGGAGGCATTAGACCTGTCTCTGGCACTGTGCCCCTAAGAGCTGCTGGAGGTGCGCTGCCACTCTTCACTCACCTCCCTGTGATGCAGGGTGTGGCCAAAAGCTACAATTCAGCTCTCTGCACCTGAACTCGGTGAAGATGTATACAAGTACGATTATGATAATCCCTGTGCACCCTCTCTCTCGCTTCTTCCCTCATCTTTGCCTGCCATTTGATGGGGCTTTCAATGAGCAGTATAAGAAGCAGATCCTGTGGTTCATTCTCTGTGTAGGAGGACCAGAACAGAGGCTGGAGTAGTGTTTGTTGTGGGTTTAAAGCTGAAGGTTTTTAACCAGGTACAGAGTTTAGACTGAATCGCTAACTTCATCTGCAAAATAGCACAACTTAGTCACTCTGTAATTCTCCAGCCCATACCCTGTTCAGATGATTTATTTATTTGTTTATTTAATTCAATTTCTATCATGGCCCCCTTGCAAAAGCGACTCTGGGTGGTTTACAAAAAAGAATAAAACCACAATTACAAAATAATTATAAATACAAACATATATTAAAGAACTACACTTTAGCTTCCAAGATTGGTAAAAACTCTGACTTGTGCATAAAAAATACATTAAAACACCTGCCCCCCCAACCCATCTCACCCTCCCCTGCCAAACACCTGGCGGAAGAGCCAGGTCTTACAATTTTGGTGAAAGGTGAGAAGATTCAGGGTGAGCTGAACCTCCACTGGGAGGGAATTCCAGAGTGATGGTGCAGCCGCCGAGAATGCCCTCCTGTCAGTCTGAACTCTCTGGTAATGTGAGACTTCCAGGAGCCCCCCCCGCCCCCCCAGTCAACTGCAGGGGCCGCCCAGTGGGTGAGGCAATCACTCAGATAAGTAGGGCCCATACCATTAAAGGATTTAAAGGTCAACACCAGCACCTTGAATTGGGCCTGGAAGATAATAGGCAGCCAGTGCAGTGCTCGGAACAGAGGTGTTATGTGTTCTCTGCTGCCCATCCCCATCAACAGGTAGACCGCCATATTCTGCACTAGCTGCAGCTTCCAAACTGTCACCAAGGGCAGAGAGCCACATAGAGCGCATTGTAACCACATAGAGCGCATTGTAATAGTCTAGCCCCGAGGTGACACATGCATGGATGATAGTGGCGGGATCAGAGTCTGATACATATGGGTGGAGCCTCTTCACCAGATGTAAGGCATCTAGGAGCACCCCCAGGCTCCACACAGATGGAGCCAAAGGAGGACAGATGCCCCCAACAATGGAGGAAACCTCCTCACCCTGATCACCAGTCCAGCCTACTAACATCACATCTGTCTTGTTAGAGGTGTCTGCATTTTTGGTAGCTTTTATATCTTGCTATAGATTTTTAGATTCTGTATGAAAGAAAATAAAGGCATAAAATGTAGCTTTATAGATCAAATTTAATTCTCTCAAATGTAGAGATTGCCAATCACCACAATAGAGAAGTTTGATATCTCCTGCGTATGGGTGCCTTTTGGGAAAGGGAGGATACACTGGATATGGAAATAGAAAGCCACAAGCAGAATCCTAACTCACCACATGCAATCATTCATGTGTGGAAAGTGACAGAGAATCCTATTCCCTGACTGATTTAAAGCAAGAAGAAAAACCACTGAGGAAAGAAGGCCTGTATTTTGGATAGTTCATGCCTGAGGAAGGTTCCCTGTATGGCCCAGAAGCTTGCATAGTCTTATCAACAGTAGTTAGTCCAATAAATGGTATTATCTGAACTACTTTGTCTTGACCCCTCTCTTGAAAAGCCACAGAATCCGTCCTGTGCTAAGCACAGATTAGAACAGACAAATACGAATACCTTGTTCAGTGCCTGTGATTTTCTCACACAAGCATCTTGTGACTTACAAGGACATGAATAAGGGATGCAAGGAACTGTGGCCACTGTATTAGTAGCAAAAAGAAAAGTATTTAAGGGGTTTTCAATCAAATTGATTTTGATTTGTCCCAGTTTAGATAGGGTTGTCCTCCCAACTTCTATCAATTATTGGTTAGATTAAAAGATCACCACCACTACATAAGTGGTTTGGACAGGATAAACATCAGACAGTTTCCCCTCTACTTACAACGACAGAGTGAGCTGGAAACATGAACCAAAGTGCATTTATTTTGCATACTTGGCCTCTTCTACAGATTGCTCCCAATATTCCACAACTCTTCTTAGAGAGTTACTATCATTCATAAAAACGGTCCCTATGACAGCAATACTTTCTTGTCATTCTTCCCAAACATGGAGTAGGTAAAATATTGGAACTGGAAATTACACTGGCCCAAGATCCAGGACTGGCAGTAATTATGATTTAATGGTAATTTGAATGCCAGTTATTTCATGATATTCAGTTGCTATAAGCCTATGTTTTACAACACTGGAGTTGGATCATTTTATAGGTTTTAACAACCATCAATGGCCATTAGCCAAGATGTTCAGGGGCTGTAGCCTCATGTCTGGCTGTCTTTTAACCTGCCAGAAGAATAGATCAGCAAATCCATAATTTGTGATTCAACTGTAGTGTATATTTTTAAGGCATTTAATAAATAAATAAATAAAATAAAATAAAATAAAATAAAGGTTCTATAGTCATATGAAGTGTGTGTGTTTCTAGTCCTGGCAGGTCACCAAAAACAGAATTGTAAGAAAGCAACAACCTGATTTTGAAGAGAAAACATTTGCAATCATTTTAGATGTTCTTAAGGTGTCCTGTGTTTGTCAGTGCAGAGTGAATTTAATGAGAGAAGCTATGACAAGCATATATTTGTGAACTAGACATCCAGGTACGTACAGGATATGTGTCATTTTTAAAGGACTAATTTAGTTTTAAAAGATAAAATGCAAGTTAATATTAAGGTTTGCCACCAGATCAGGGCAATATTTTTATGATTATATTATGTTCTTACGCAGATCTAGATATTTGCATTGGCCAGAAAATGCTAATGATTTGAAGGTTAATGTTATAGAAATGTTGTTATAACCTTATTCATTTGTTTGTTTTGTAGATTTTATTATATACCCCTAAGGAAGGACATTGGGTGTTTTCAGACGTTATGGGGCCGCTTGGCCCCGTACCGAAAACAACCCTTTAATTCCCCGCCAGGGTCACCCCGTCACGCCATATCAGACGTGCTGGGGGGATCCCAGCGGGGAATCTGGGAGGGGGCGAGGCCGTGCGGCACAACGTGCGGCCGCACGGCCCTGCCCCCTCCACGCACCCCGCCGCCCGCCCTCCAGGGAGACGGGCGGGCGGCGGGGCCACTGTGGCTGCCGTGTCGGGCCGGATGTGCCGTGGCCCGGGATCCCACCGGGGATCCCGGGCCGTGGCAACCGGCCAGACGTTACTTTTTTTTGGTCCCCGCTGGGGAGCTTTTTGACCACGCTTCCTGGGACATTCCCCCGGCTAGCCCGGGAAGCGTGGTTCAAATTGACCCCATGCGGGTATTGACCGTGGCGAACATCTGGCGGCCGCCAAACAGACGTTAGAGCCACAGTGACCACAGGTGGGTATTCACCGTGGTTCACTGTGATCTCGTAACGTCTGAAAATACCCATTGTTGCCAAAACTGAATAGGGTGATTTTTGAGTTGTATATTGTTATTTATGTGATTTGTTTTCTCCTTTTTATATACATTTATTTTTGAAATTATACAATTATATTGGTGATTATTTCATCATAGGAGCTCTACAGATTTTCCCTAGTAGCCAATTGCCCTGCTTGGTCATTTTTAAAGGACTAATTTATTTTTAAAGATAAAATGCAAGATAATATTAAGGCTTGCAACCAGATCAGGGCAGCCTGGCTTTATAGAAAGGGGAATTTCACATTTCATGAAACATATTAACAATAACATTTAAAATGCCTCAAAAGTAGATATTTTAATGCTACATATTTTAGAGAAAATTGATGGAGGTTTGATGTGAGGCTAGTAATGCTTATTTGAAAATTAATACCAAGTTGTGATGCGTTGTTTTTTGTCTCAGAAAAATTACATCACTGTATAATATCATATATTATATGTTGTGTATATATAATGGCATATAATTACATCATTATATAAAACACATACACACACTATATGCATGATGGATCTTCTAGCTGTGGAATCCTTTAAAAATAGGTAAGACAAGCTAGCAGGTGATGGGCTAGATGACCTTTTAATGTATCTCTCAATTCTTAATGATTCTATCATTAGAAGAAATCACTTGCCTGCTTTAACAGGGGTGCTTTTTGAGGATGAATATTCCAGAGTTGATGGGTACGTCACTCCTTTTTTTGGTTTACCTTCTACAAAAAAAGAAAAGAAACGTCTAATCAGATTGTGTACTGATTAAAAGCCATAGACACTCTGCTCCTCTGTTTGCTATAAGTACTATCAGCAGCTTGCTGGATTTAAAACTTTATTAAAATTCACAGGCTAGATAACAAGGTGACACATAGCATATTAAAAGCTTTCCTAAGTCAAAATTCCGTTGCCTTCGTCAGGTTTTTGCACTATCCCACTCCTCACGTAGTCAGGTGTTTTCTTCCAAGGATAGTGTTTTAAAATCATTCTCCTGAACATGGCAAGATCTAAATCAGGGAAACAAGTTATTTACCAATGTGAAAAATTCTGAAAGATGTGGAAGCCCTTTATTTAATTTTCTCAAACTTCTGTTTCTTAGCCAATCATTTCTGATGTCAGTCATTTACAATGATAACAGTGAAAGAATCCCACATTTTCTGTGCTGGGACATATGGTTGCTATCTTTGGTTCCAAGGTCACGCCTTTGAAAATGAGGCGCTCGTCACAGTTCTATTCCAGACCACAAATCCTTCTAGTGCCACACCATACTTCATGTCTATTGATGTTCACCACTATGATGATCTATTTCCAGCAGTAGCTTTTGATTCTGTGCATGTTTGGAGTACCATAGAAACCAGCATATTTTTCTGTTCAGAAAACCTGGCACAGAGCGATGAGAACTGTGCCTCTCAATGCCAACTAATCCCTCTCCCCCGCCTCCCCCACACGACACACAAGGGCAATCTATGGTAAAGTGGGGTTAGCTGGCATAGTGAATTTCCATCTTTATTCTCCATATGGCCTACTATAACAGACAGCTTACATTTCTGAACATTTGATAATATTGCCAGCTGTGAGTTGAAAAGCTGAGTGCTTTTGACATTAAGGGGGGTAGGTGGGACAAACAAATAGGTCTAGCGGTTGCCCATGTTCTCACCACTTACTTGCTACTAGCAGGCTCAGATATCTGGGACTCTACTGTCTATGTCTAGTAGCCGCAGAACTACCATTGATCTGAATGGAGTCATTCATCTAATTCCACAGCATTTCAATACCAGCCAATGTGCATACCAACTAGTATGCTCACCACTTTAATCCCAGTGAACGTGCCTTGTTCCTCACTCCTGCAATGTCACGCCACTTTCCGGCCTGGGCCCCTTAACTCTTTCTCTTCTACGGTGCTTATTCTCCAGTTTAACTATTCCAAACTATTGAAAGCTTCCTACTCACTGTCAGCGTGTTTTCACTATTCAATGCCAGTTTTGGCTCACTGGTAAATATCTTGGTGGGAGTGGATTCAGCTTTGCTGTTCACACGTAACTTTTCTAATACGGAGTGCCACAAATGATCCAGTTAAAGTTTTTTATTTGCAGTTGTCTCCTCGCCCCCGCCACCCCCCCCCACTCCCCTGTATGTTCATAGCTTAAAAAATAGCTGAGATCTTACAGCTGCTCTACTGAAGTCAATGGAAGTCTTACCTGCTGCTGCAGTGGGGGCAAATAGAGTCTTTCTTTATCCAGTCAGGTAAAACAGAACTAAATGACTCCCATCATTGACTTACACTTTCAGAATCCTCCATATTGTAAAAGGCCTAAGCAGAACTGCCTTCCTTCAAATATTTGCTTTTTTTCCAGCATGAGTTAGTTCACATAAAAACAGGTATTGAAAACAGATCACTTTATTCTGGGGTATCTGAATATTAACATGTTGAACTCTGTCTGTTGCACAGGTGTGTTACTTATTGCCGCACTTCCTGTTAAGTGGCTTTAGCATAACCAGAACCAGATGGTGTCCGCCAAAGGGCGTCGCTAGGTGCAAAAGACAGAATGGGTGCTCTGCAGATGCACTCCATTGCAGTGCGCAGATGCACTCTCCATACTTGTGGGCTTCCCAGGCTCATGGGCACCAGTGCAGCTGCACCTAGGATAGCTGCAATGTCCCTGGTGTCAGCAGAATTGTCAGGGAGCTTTCAGACTTTGACAGAGGCATAGCTAGGTTGGGCTGGGCTTGAGCTGAAACAGATACCCACAAAAATGGCTAGAAGCCATCACATTTGCAGTACCTTAACTGTCTGTCATGGTTCTGGTACTGCAAAGTGCCTGAATGGGTGCCCTGTTTGCTGCCTTGGGGTGGGTGTAGTAGCCGTGCCAGAATCCTGAGTCCTCCATAGCCTGCCAGATGCACAGAGCCCAGCCATGTGCATGCACCTGGCCAACTGGCCCAGCTCTCAGGAGATCTTTAGCCCCTGGATAGCAGCCTCTGGCCCCTAGATTGCCACCCCTGCTGCTGGATCATTGCTGCACCCGCCCGCCCCTGGGTAAACAGGAGAGTTTCCTCCCCAGGGATGCCTGCCCCAATATGCAGGTGCCCTGTGGGTATCTGAAGAGGTGCCCACATTACCTGGACAGGTACCCAAGAGAAGTGGTAAACTTATTATAAATAAATACGTTTATTATTATAATTCATTAAAAATAAATAAATAAAATAATGATCCATTTCAATTAGAGAATGCACCCTGGGGCATAACATGAAATGGGTTGCCTTCCCCATCTCTTCTAACTCTCCTTTTCCTGTTTGTATGTTTTATTTACGGCATTAAGCCAAAAATCAATGTTACAATGTGGCATATAATCAAACCACCACATAATAAATGTTACTGCAACGTTAAGATAAAATAAAAATATAAATAACAGTAGTAATAATAATAACAAATCTTAGTTTCCTGTTACAACCAATCCATCGAAATCAATCAAAATCTTATTTAGAAAGGAAAGCCCATCTAGTCGTTGACTCCTCCTTCTCTCTCAAAAAACAACAATAATACCTTGCTCTTTCCGGAGCTTAGTTCGGCAGAGCTTGGCCCTTAATTGTAAAATTAGAGACAAACCTCTTTTATTCAAAAATCGTTCTATACTCCTTTTAACAGCTGCAGAGTATGTGAGGAGCATTTGTACCTTGTAACTTATTCTCTTGCTAAAAAATTTAAAAAACAGTTTTGCGTATAAAATTCATTTCTTTAATTGCACTTATCGTCCCCATCCAACAAAAGGGCCGTTACTTTCTGCATTCGCCAACAACTCTCCTCCTCTTCCCCTGTGCTGCACAAAGAAACCTGGCCAGTATTGTTACTATGTTCAGTGATGGATCAGAAAGAACTTTGGCTGTTTTCTCATACGCCATCCTCCCACTTTTTGCCACTTCCCGGGGGGGTCAGCCACTTCCTCCTCTCAACCTTGTAAAAGGGGCACTCCCATAATATATGAGCAATGTCCTCTATTCCTCCCATGTTACAGGGGCACCTCCTTAAAGCCAACAGAGTTCTGGCCTACCTTCCTTCCTGGATCTTAGATTCTAATTGTGAGAACCTCATCTTAGTTATTACCTGTCTCAGGTAATGCTGTGGCATTTCCAAGTATCGTGGAGGGGCTTCTCAGGGGAAAGTATATTGATTTAGTAAAATATGTCTCAATTTCTCCACCTTAGAGCTATCCTCCTACAAGGAAATATCAGCCAGCCGCTTCATAATAAGCTCTTTATCTGTTGTTATGGGTATCAAATCAGGGGCTGCACAAAGAAAGCCCAGTCCTATTTTTCCTATTTCCCCTTTTACTTCTTCCGCCAAAGTTTTCCATACTTTCGGAGATTCCAACATTTCCAAATATATTCTCTTGGGAATATGGTTCGGGAAAAGGGACCTAACCTTTAGCCAATAGAGTAGAAATCTCTGTCTTGCTTTAGTCCGTACATTAGTGACACCCAATTCCATCCTTACGAGTGCTCTGGGTCTTGACCTTTGAACCCCTAATAATTTATTCAAAAAAGAAGCCTGCGATATCTCAATGACTCCACCAGCTGCAGAGTCCAGCCCCCACAGTTCAGTCCCGTACAAATGAGTTGCTTCCAGCTTCACTTCTGCCACCTTCAGGCTTCCCACAGCGACTGTAAAAAGTCAAAATCCCGCCTGCGGCTTGAACTGCCTTTAGTTTGACCCTATGTACATGATCTGTCCATGTTAAGGATTTGTTAAAGGTAACTCCCAAGTAGGTGAATGAATCCACCACTTCCAACCTTTCTTTGCCAATTGTCCACACTTGATATTTTTTTGTTCCAAACGACATTACTTTTGACTTTGCCACATTAATTTTTAGGAATTTTCATCTGCATAAGTCTTTAGTATGTCTAACATCCATTGTAACCCAATTTTGGTTAGAGAGATGAGTGCCATATCATCTGCATACAAAAGGGAATACAGTTCACCCCCTGTTGTCTTCGGGTGATGATGTAGCTTGCTGTGGAGTCTTGGTGTCAGATCATTTATAAAAAGGCTAAAAAGCGTGGGTGCAATCACGCAGCCCTGCTTTATTCCTCTTTCTGTGGGGAACAGGTCAGTAAGTTCGCCATTAATCCCATAACAGACTCTTGTCTTAGTATTGCTATTAATAGGCTTGTATTAATTTTTGGAGCTTTAGATCCATCCCCATTTTTTCAAGCTTTTACTACAGTTTTGCTCTATCTATTGTGTCAAAGGCCCCTTGCAAATTTATAAATGCGACATAAGCTGGTTGTTTCTTGCAAATGTATTTTTTTAGCAGTTAATAAAGCGAGAAACATTGGTCCGTGACTCCGTACATGAATACCCATGACGAAACCCCGCTTGCTCCTCTCCCGAAAATACCCTCCCGCTCCATCCAGTCCCAGATATGTCGTAATGTTTCCTATACATTTTAGAGGGTAAATCAATTAGGCTAATGGGCCTGTAGGCCTCTGGATTTGCCCTGTCTCCCTTTTTGAATATAGGAACTAAGATGTCATTTCTCCAGGATATAGGGAAATTGTTGGCATCTATCGCGATGTTCATTACTTCACTCAGGACTGAAGTCCAGAACCTCGGGTCTGATTTAAACAGTTCTTCTGGTAACAAATCGGGGCCTGGTGACTTGCCCGACCTCAAATCTTTTATATATTGGATTACCGATTCTTCGGTGACCCTACAATCTGTCTGTTGGTCAGGCCCTTCCTCCACTGGAAAGGGGTCCTCATACTGATGTCCCTCTTCCTGTAAATACAGCCAAGTGAGCCTGCAATGGGAAATAGCATAACTTTGAGCTAAATTTGGGGATGGGGTGGCACTATGCTGGAACTGCCATGACCCACAGAAGTCCCAGTTCTGGCCCAGAAAGACTTTTTCCTCTGGTTCGCAGATGCCCCCATCCCCTCCCTCTGAAGCCCACAATGACACTAAAAGCACTCCAAAACTCACCTCTGAAATATTTGAAACTTTAAAACAAGTTTATTGTTGTGTGGAAGTGTTTATTATTGCAAAGACTGCATGTGCTTTGTCTGTTCCATTTGCAACAATAGACCAGATTAACAGACTGTCTCAATAGCAAGGGCAAAAACCATCCTCACTTAACCTGAAGATCCTTCCCATTCCCTACCACCAACAGCAGCAGGAACCTGGGCTCTTGGCAGTTAATAATCTTCTGCTAGCTCACTGGCACCCCACTGGTTTAGGAAGACCCGTTTTCCTCCCTCCCTATCCCTGAAGTTCAGATGGAGAGCCTCTCTGACCCCAAAACCTTTGTCCTAAAAATTAAATCAATCAGGATGAATGTGACTGCATTTTATTACTCATTAAGCACACGGTTTGCTCAAGCTGCAGTCCCAGGCCCTTAGAAAGTCTTCATTGGTGTTGAGATCCCAACCTAGTCGTGGTGGCATGGAGGGGGAGATGTCAGGGCCCAGAGCAAAGTCAGTGTCTTGGGGGGTGGGGTCCATATTAGCAAGCCATAAAGTACAGAAGGGTAGACTGGGAGGCAAGTCAGAGAGTGGCATGTGGGTTGGGAGCCAGGAGATCAGTCCAGTGGAGTGAATGGGAACAAATGTAGGAGGGATGAGGTGAGGCTTTGCAGGCAGACACGTGCAGGGATGCAGACCTCGATTTCCTGTTCTGCATCTCTGCGTGTGTCTGCCGGCAAAGCCGCATGGGGGGGGGGGGGGACATTCAGACCGGCCGATCCCCATGCACATTCTGCCTGTGCATTCCCCCCGCAGTCAGAATAAGGGGGGAGGGGGGAATATCTGAAAGTGGCTTAAGTCTTAACAAGTGAGTGCTAATCAATTACCCATTTACTTATGCACACCTGCCATAGGAGTGTGCTCCTTCTCCTCCCCTGACGTATGGGCCCCAATGCAGCTGTACTGCCTGAAGCTATTATATCTGTGCCCTTGAACCTTAACCATGCTGCTACAGAGCAGCTGTAGTGGAACCAAGCAACCTCTAATGCTGTGTGTTGCTTTGTCTGCCACTATCCTATCCACAGTCTCATTGGTCAGGCCAGATTGGCTCCAAACCCTAATTTCCAGCACTTCTCAAATCCTGTCTATACAGCCAGAAGGTTTCTCTCTCCTTGTTTCTGTGCTTTAGTCTGGTCTGCTCCATCTTGTTCTGTATGGAACCTAACCTTGTCTGTTTACATTACCTCATCCTGAGTCCAACCCTGCCTCTTGTCCAACTCCTAGATCACTTCCTTGGGATTGACCACCTATCAGTGTTAAACATGATTGTTCCGTTGGCACTGGACATCCAGTCTCCAAGTTCCAACCTTTTTAGGGAACGTTATTGAACGGGTGGTTGCCAGATGACTCCAAGTTCATCTCAATGCCATTGGATTCCTGGACCCATTTCAATTGGGCTTCTGCCCTGGATATGGCATGTACACTGCACTTGTGGCCTTGGTTTATGACCTGTTCCTGGAGACTGAGAAGGGGAATTCTACCCTATTGACCTTGTTAGATCTTTCGGTGGCTTTCGATACAATTGATCATGAGGTGGTGTTGGCGCAACTGTGGGACCCGGCTACGGTGTGCAGGGCCACTCTTGGTTCTGCTCCTTCCTGCTGGGGAGGTCCCAGAGAGTGGTACTGGGCAACCTATGCTTTCATTACCTTGAGGCTGGATTACTGCAATGCGTTCTGTCCTTGATGGCTGTTCAGAAGCTGCAGCTGGTGCAGAATGTGGTGACTCGGCTCCTTTCACTGGGAGTCGCTGGGAGCACATTACGCTGGTGCTCCAATGTCTGCACTGGCTCCCTATGGCTTTCCAGGAACAAGTCAAGGTGCTGGTTTTGACCTTTAAATCCCTAAACGGTCTGGGCCCCACATATCTGAAAGATTGCTTGTCCTTTCATGCCCCATTGGGGCTCCTGCGATCGGCCAGGAGCGCCTTTCTGTGGGTACAGTCTGTCCGCCTTGTTTGTGCGACAGGGACAACAGGGACACATTCTTGGTTGCCGCCTCAATGTTATGGAACTCCCCATGGAGGTTTGGTTGAGTCCGAGCCTGAGTGTCTTTTGGAGGCGGTGTAAGACGTTTTTGTTGGAAAAACCATTTGGTGGGTGGGGATAGCGGTGGTTTCAGTGACAGCTGGTGGGTTTCAAGGCTGGAGGGGCACAGGGTGGGGCCAAAAGTGGGAGGGGCCGGGCCAATGGTAGGCGAAGCCTAGCTAATGGTAAGCAGAGCCAGCAGTGCACATGCAAACACAGAGCGAACAAAGCAAACCATCTTAAGCCAACAATATTACGTGAAGTCCGTAGCACATCAGAAAAGCAGCAGCATGGTGTTCCGCTCATCCCATGGCCACAAAACATGCTACACAGTTCCGTTGTAATGTAAAAGGCAGTTGCTACAACCAGACAGGGAACATTCATGTAAAGACTAGCTATTACTGAACCAACATGTGCCATGGTGGCCTTCTTGCATCAGAAAAGCCTTGAAACTGGCACTGAAAAAGGACCATTTTAAATGCAGCGAACATTCCAGCAAAAATTAGAAACCTTTCTATCCAAGCCCCCTCCCCCTCAAAAAATAAATAAATCCAGAACGAACAGAAAGCAGACAATTAAGGTGACAGGGTCTTACACAGGGTGAAAAAGAGCAAGGACCAAAAAAATATTTCAAAGAGGAGGCGAGGCAGCAAAGCCCTTCCAACTGGGCTCCCAAAATTAGTAATTACCCCTGTCTGTAATGCATGTCCAAGGAAGTGGGGGTGGGGGTGGAGGACAAAAGAAAGCACAAGCAAACAAACAATGGACAGGAGATCAGGGCAGGGAATTTGTGTTTTTTTTCAAAACTCACCAGGTTTCTGAAAGAATGAGTCCTCCTGATCACTCTAGTCTGACTCGGATAACCACCTTCTGTTTTTCTTCCCTCCAAACAATGAGGCCAGGAACACCAAACAAGTCCCCGGCCCCTCCTCTCTTGTAAAAAAGGGAGAGGCAGCTGCCTCTCTCTTCCCCGTTCCCTTTGGTGAACTTGAGGAAGGAGGAGTGAGCTCTTTCCCTCCCTCCTCCCACTCTCGTAGGGGAGGGGCCAGGGGGAGAGAGGAGCTATAGGGTGGCTGGAGCATTTCGAAAAGGCGCCCTACACCTTGCTGATTGTTATGGAGGAACCCAGCCAAGAAGCCCCTGGTACCTCCCCAATCCCCCAGAAAGCACTGCTTTTCTGGGCCGGCGCCCAGCACATGTTCCCTGGGGGCTTGGGGAGGTCCTCTATGTCCCTGCCTCCCTCTAGCTCTCTGGCCAGTGAGTGGAAAGCTAGAGGGAAGGGGGAGCAGCAGCAGGCGGTTTGTCCCCTCTCCCTCCCTTTGCAGAGTGACTCACAAGCAGCAGTTCTTCTTCCCTTGCAGGCTTTGTTTATATATCAGCTGTTAGTTTCTGGCTGCTTGCCAGAGCTATGACTTATCCACTCTGCAGGCAGCCAGGAGCAGAGAGTTAAATGTAAACAACGCCTTCAGAGAACTCAGCGCTGCCGCTGGATCAGTTAAGGAGCACCCCAGCTCTCCAGCAAGAATGGGGGGGAGGGACACCTGAGGGGCTTGGGGACCATCTTCCCTAACGCACTTGGGGAGGGGCCACCACTGGTGGTTTTGATGGGTGGTTTTGTGGTAGGGTTGTGTGGGGGAGGTTTGGGTGTGGGAAATTAGGGAGATGGTATTGGGTAATTTTGGTGGGGGTTGTGGGAAGGTTGAGGGGTTGTAGGCTATGTTTTTGTACAAGTTTTATATATTTTTATTGTTGTGAGCCTTTGAGAAGGACAGCATATAAATTTAAATAAATAAAACCTGCCAAAGTTTCGGATGATCCCTTCTGGCCAAGGTGATATCTCTAATCTTGCACTGTCTTGATCCTGCCAAAATCCAAGTAGAATCAGACAGGTATTCATGCTTCAAATCAGTACTGTTTTATTATGTATTGGCTGAGCAACTGCTCAGATAAGAAATCCTATTTCCCATTAAAAGGTCCCGAGGTTTAACCTCTTGTTTCTTGGAAGAAAACTAGTATTGGCGTAATTCAGCCACAAAGGGAAATTCCAAAACACATTCAAAGTCGATTGGCTTGTTAAAATACAATCCATACGTTTTTGTGATGTAATGCTACAAAGATAGCCCTGGCTCCACAGTCATTCATTTGAACGCTGCAGGCTATTCAGCTTTGCAGTTTTCATACCCATTGTTTGCTACTCATAAATGTTCATACAAAGAAGTATTTGTTTACTTCATCCTTTGGGGGATTCAGAACTCTTTGTCGGTCTTCCAAAGCGGATTGTCCCAAGAATTCCTATTATAAAATCCTTTTATGGGGATGAAGAGAATCAAACCCTTCGTTCCCCTTGCAGTCTGTGAGCAAATCTGATTGATGCAGGAAACTCAGAGCCAAATAAAGGATGTGGGAGCCCAATCCAAACACCTTTGTAACTACTCTTTTGCAAAAACCAAGGTATTCAAGCTATGCGACTTAAGAATACAAGAAGTGCCATACTGAGCCAGACCAATGACCCATCAAGCACAACAGCCTGTCTCCAACAGTGGCAAATCTCAGTTGCTTGAGAGAACTTGTCCTCTAGTTCTAGTACTATTTGAGAGGGTGAATAACCATTCCCTATTAACCTATTCCACACCACTCATGATTTTATAAACTTCTATCATATCTTCTCTGTCATCTTTTCTTCAAGCTGAAGAGCCTTAACCTATCAAGCCTCTCTTTGCATGGAAGCCGTTCCATACCCTTGATCATCTTTGATGCCATTCTCTGTACCTTTTCTAGTTCTACTATATCTTTTTTTGAGATGGGGCAATGAGAGCTGCACACACTATTCAAGGTGCAGTTGTACCATAGATTTATACAGAGGCATTATGAGATTTCCAGTTTTATTTTCTCTATCTTTCTGAATAATTCCTAACATCCTATTTGCTTTTTTGATGATCGCTGCACACTGAGCAGAGGATTTCAATATATTTTTCCATTAGGGAGCCGATCCCAAGTCTCATGGACCAGCATGCAGAGCACACATGGTACTGTCAGGATCCGTCCTCAGACCATGCCGCGCCGCCGGCAGCCCCAACAACGAGCTCCGCAACAGGAACGCCTGGCAGCAGACTCAGTGCACAGGCAACAGACTCCACCCACCCTGACACCTCCGGAAGCGATGGCTGCCCAGCAACAGCCCCAACAAACCCCTCTGCTCCTGGATGCTACACAGAGCGCAGGGGCGGGGCTTCCAGCACGCCGCCGCCGCTCAGCGCGGCTTCAGGCGCGTCAGGGGGGCGTGACCTTTGCTTTAAACACTGGCGCTGCTTGGAACACAGCGCCAGTGATCTGTTAGACTGGCCCCCCTGTGATTGAGAAGGAGAGCTTCAAGCTAGTGTCTTCCACGCTTGCTTGTCCCCTTTCCCTTTTCCTGGAACGTCTGTGCGGAGTGCTTCGGTGGGTGAATGGCTGAGAGCGTGAGCCTACCCCCCTTTTTCCTTCCTGGTACGGGTAAGTTTGAGCTACGTGTGACTTGCTGGGGCAGAGAGGGAGTGAGTCTGCCTTCCCCTCCTCGGGGTCCCCTGCCCCCTCCCCTCCTGTGAGGATTGGACTTCCCCCATCTCCTTGTCCCTGGAACCCTCTCCCTGGATCCCCCACTGTGTGCACTTCCCCCCCTTTTCCTGTGGATTATCTGAGGTGTGTCTGCAAGGTGGGAGGTAGGAGAGGAGGCGTGCACAGCACAGGTGATCCGGCGCCCTATGATGAGATAGGCCTAATCCCTTGTGGATTTCAAGGGCCAAACTATTATCCTGACGGGCAACGTTCACCTGTGAGCATTCCCAGGAAGTCGGGCGGGGTTTTTTTTCCCCAGGGGAACCTAGGAGAGAGTTTGTGGGCGAGTGTCAATCCCCTTTGTAATCCTTACCCTAAATCACCCCTTCCCCGTGACAGTATCACCGGCACACTAGCCTTCTCGGTTGAGAAGGAGCCCCTCCCCCCTAGCTATGGATATAGGGAGCCAGTTGGAGGAATTGGTACAGGCTGTGCAATCACTGGCTATGGAGATGCGAGATGTCAAGGCTAAACAGGTACAACTTGAACAAGCCATACAAGGCGCCCCCGTAGCGGCGGCCCCGGCCGCTCTGGCAGCTCCACCTCAAGGTCAGCCCTTGGATCATATACCCCGAGGGGCAGGGGCTGCTTTACCTCAAGAGCCAAAGGGGCCGAGAATCGAAAAATTCCTCGGGGATCGCAAGGCCTACCAGGGGTTTATAGCATTATGTGATTTGACCTTTACCGTCCAGCCTACTACCTACCCCACCGACGACCTAAAGGTTGCATTTGTGATTGGAAATTTAGGAGGTATAGCTCTGGATTGGGCGACCTCTCTGTTAAAAGGCAAGAGCCCATTATTGGCAAACTATACGAATTTCCTCAAGGAGTTTGCTACACTCTTTGATCACCCCCATTGGGCACGGGATGCCCAAACTCAAATCATGGCTCTAAAACAGGGAAAGAGCGGGGTATTAGAGTATACTACCCATTTCCAGCAATTGTCCCTTGATTTTCATTGGCCAGAGGATGTGCTCAAGGTCCTGTTCCGCCGAGGGCTAAATGAGGACCTGAAGGACCAGCTAGCCTTCACCCCCCTGCCAGATACATGGGGACAACTTGCTACCTTGACCTTGCAAATTGAGGAACGCTTGGTGGAAAGACGACAGGAGCGGCGACAGGGGGCTCGCCCCTTTCTCCCTCGGCCTCCTTTTGGGGTAACATCAGGAGGAGAAGCCCCCAAGATGGGGGACGTAGAACCCATGCAATTAGAGGCAGTCTGAGGGCCGCTGACTAAGGAAGAAAGAGAGAGGCGACGGAAATCTCGGGCATGCTTTTATTGTGGTGACCTGACCCACTTCATCAATTCCTGCCCGACCCTGGCGGGGCAGCCAAGGCAATCGGGAAACGCCTTCGGCCGGGGTACCCAGGGAACTCCCTGGCCGTGATCTTCAATTCCCTGACATTGCCTGTAAAGAGCTCCCATTTCCGGGTACCCCTGACGATTCTCCTGTCATCCCGGCGTTCTCTTATTATCTGGGCCCTCCTCGACTCTGGGGCTTCTAGTAACTTTATGGACATGACCCTAGTGGCTACATATGGAATCGCTACCGACCCTAAACCCCTGCCTGAGCCTGTAAACACTATTGACGGGTCCCCCCTGGTTTCGGGGCCCATCACAGTCCAGACCAAGCCTCTGCGATGTACTATTGGCGCCCATCAAGAGCTTTTAGCTTTTGATGTGGGATGTACTCCTTTGTTCCCTGTGGTATTGGGACTCCCCTGGTTACGAAAACACGACCCCCGAATACGGTGGGCCCAAAACCAACTTCAACTGAACTCCGAGCATTGCCAGCTCCAGTGCTTCCAGCCTCCCCCAACCCAATTTCTAGCAGCTACAGCTCCAACCCTTGCAGATCGAGCGGATGCAGCTCTTCCCTCCGAGTACCAAGCATTCCGAGATGTGTTTGATGAACAATCCGCCTCCACACTACCACCACATCGGTCTTATGATTGCCCTATTGATTTGCAGCTGGGAGCGGAACCTCCATTTGGGCGGATCTATGCCCTGTCTGCACCAGAACTAGAAACCCTTCGTCACTACCTCGATGAGGCCCTACGCAACGGTTTCATTCGACATTCTTGTTCCCCTGCGGGGGCTCCAATATTCTTTGTGCCAAAGAAAGATGGAGGGCTTCGTCCCTGCGTGGACTATCGGGGTCTCAACAGCGTGACGGTCAAAAACCGGTATCCCCTTCCATTAATTCCAGAGTTGCTCAACCGTCTGCAGGCGGCTCGGGTCTTTACCAAACTTGACCTTCGAGGAGCATATAACCTCCTCTGAGTGCGCCAGGGGGACGAGTGGAAGACGGCCTTCCACGCACGCTACGGACATTTTGAATATCTAGTAATGCCGTTCGGCCTAGCCAACGCTCCGGCCGCCTTCCAACATTTTATTAATGACATTTTTCGAGATCTTTTGGATATCTTTATGATTGCGTACCTTGACGACATCTTAATTTATTCAACTACGCTGGAACAGCATGTCCTCCATGTTCAGCGTGTCCTCCAACGACTTCGCACCCACAAGCTGTTCTGCAAATTGGAAAAATGTGCTTTCCACCTTACCTCAGTGGACTTCCTGGGATTCATTATCTCCCCAACAGGGGTCAAGATGGATCCAGGTAAGGTGGAGGCTATTCGCAGTTGGCCTCCACCCAAGGCGGTAAAACCTCTCCAGAGGTTTTTAGGAAGCGTTAATTATTACCGCTAATACATCCCACACTATGCCGAATTAACTACCCCATTAACGCAACTCTTAAAGAAACATCAGGAGTTCGTATGGGGGTCGGAGCAGCAATGCAGCTTCACCTGTTTGAAGCAAGCCTTCATGTCCGCCCCCTTGCTCCGGCACCCCTATTTCAACAAGCCCTTCCAAGTAGAGGTGGATGCTTCCAATCGGGCCGTGGGGGCGGTATTATTACAACCCCCTAACCCAGAAGAACCAGGATTACCCTGCGTCTATTACTCCCGGCAGCTTACCCCTGTCGAGCAAAATTATACTATTCTAGACCGAGAACTGCTGGCCATTAAGGTGGCTTTTGAAACGTGGTGACATTATCTAGAAGGAGCTCGATACCCAGTTACTGTTATAACGGACCACAAAAATCTGACCTTCCTACAAACTGCCCACATTACAAATGCTAGACACGCTCGGTGGGCTTTATTTTTTGCTCGCTTTTCCTTTATCATCCGATATCGCCCCGGAAAACTCAATACTCTCGCTGATGCTCTATCCTGATACCATGAAACCACAAATTAAGGTAAACCCCCAAGAGGGGCAATTCTTGAAGCCAAGGTCTTCGCCATGACTCAGATAACCTCAGAGCAATTAACACGTGCCACAAGGCAAGAGCTATTGCCTACGACTGACTCCAGCTATATAATAGATAAAGGATTGCTCCGACAACAAGGGCGCATAGTTGTTCCCCCTTCCTGCCAAGCCCAGGTTCTTTGGGCTCATCGTGATGCCCCCTTAGCAGGCCATCTGGGTCGGGAATGAACACTGCAGCTAATCCACCGCTCCTTCTGGTGGCCAACACTTACTCAAGATGTTTGTCAATATGTGAACAACTGCACCATGTGCGCCCGCACGAAAGTCCCTAGGCAAGCCCCTCAGGGCTACTACAAATTACCGAACCCCCGCAAGGTCCATGGCAGCGGGTCGGTATAGACTTCATAGTGGACCTTCCCCCGTCTCGAGGATACACCATGGTATGCGTGGTGGTTGACCACTTTACAAAGATGGCCCACTTTATCGCCTGCAAAAATCTCCCCACGGCGCAACGTACTGCCTTGCTATTCATTCACCATGTGGTACGACTGCATGGATGGCCATGGGAAATTATCAGTGATAGAGGATCCCAGTTTGTTTCCCATTTTTGGCGAGCATTTTTTAAGGCCTTGCAAGTACAATTAAGCCCCACCACCGCTTACCATCCACAGGCCAACAGCCAAGTGGAGAGTGTCAATCAAGATTTTGAACATTATCTGCATTGTTACATAAACTATCTTCAAGACGACTGGTATACTTGGCTTCCGCTCGCGGAGTTTGCACATAACAATGCACCAAATGCTTCTATTGGAAACTCTCCCTTTTATGTTTCATATGGGGACCATCCACAGAGCTGCACTCCTGACCTTACAACAATACGAGTCCCTGCCGCTGGAAGCCTTCTCCAACATCTCCATCAAGTCTAACATCAGGCTAAAATCACTTTAATCGCCTCTCACCAACAATACAAACAATATGCAGATCATCACCGCCGGACAGCCGAACCCCTTCAACCCGGGGATTTTGTTTGGCTAGATCGCCGTCATTACCCCTCCACATGACCCTCACGCAAACTGGATAATCGCTTCATCGGGCCCTTTTCCCATTCAGCAACAAATCAATGAAGTCACTTTCCGACTTCAACTCCCCCCTCGACTCAGGATACACCCCACGGTACATGTCTCCCTCCTGAAAAAGGCTCTAACGCCAGTGAAACCATCCACATCTCTATCCCTAGAAACGATGGAACCTTCTACCGACACCGATTATGAGGTTTGAGCCATTTTAGACTCAAGGTACCTTCGAGGATGTCTGCATTATTTGTTGGACTGGGTAGGATACGGCCCTGATGACCGCTCATGGGAACCAGCCACTCGCGTATCCGCACCCTGTCTAACTCGCCTCTTTCATCGCCAGCACCCTGAGAAACTGGGACCTTCTTGGGCCCTTGGGCGGGGGGCTCGCAGGGGGGGTACTGTCAGGATCTGTCCCCAGACCATGCCACGCCACCGGCAGCCCCAACAACGAGCTCCGCGACAGGAGCACCCGGCAGCAGACTCAGCGCACAGGCAACAGACTCCAGGGTTGGAGCTGGGTCCATGGGCCAGATCCAGGAATTGGAAAGGAGCAAATAAAAAATGTTGTAGGTTTCCCACCCATGATTTTTAGAACAAGCTTTAGGTTGACTGTGAGCATAATGATGAATCCAGCCCTGACAAAGAACACATAATATAAAGCATAGCACCATCAAAAACTAACCGACTCGCAGTGTAACACTATCAAAAACTAATCGACTCGCAGTGTAGCAATACCTGAAACTATGAAGGACTCCCTCCACCGAGGGAGAGACAATGACCGGATTCCATTGGAGAAGCTGCCTTTGTAGCCAGATTGTCCAGCAACTTTCTGAACAAGGATCTTCCCTCCAGTGTTGTCAATAGTACCACTACAAGGAAAGATACGAAGGTCGAAATTTAGAAACAGTCCCACGTAAACATAGGAGATTAGAGTTCTCTCCCATATAGATTACATGCATGTGGATTGCAACAGCCTAAGGAAACCTGTGAAATATGGGGTGGTGATGGCAAGTTAAATGTGAAACAATAAGGCAAACCAAGAGGGAATTTGAGAAGCAACTTGCTAAAGATGAAGATAAAATAAAAATAAACATGTAAGTATATAATGAGATGGCAAATCTCAATCAATCAATCAATCAAGTTTATTGTATTAACCAAAAAGGTTATGATAAAACCCATCCCAAACCCAACATACAGTTATAAATGCAACCAATACAAAATTATTTGCATGCCTTTAAAAAAACAGCCTAACTAGGGATGAGCAGGATAAAAATCTGGGTTAATCCCCTATATCTTTTGTGGCACTATAGCTTGCTCTGAGTTTTTTAGCAGGCAATAAAAATCTGGCAACACGAAATGTAATATATTTATCCCTGTTTGCCAACAAAAAGGCCGTTTTGGCCGTATCATTATATTCTGCGATTCCATATAACAAACTCGAAATAAAGCATGCACGTGTTGGCCGCATAGATAGGATAATGTAATATATAATGATAGAGATCTTTAATCCTTCCAGTATCACAGATATAAATACGATCCTTCCTAGGTACCTTGTTATATTGACAAATCAAAAATTCTGTATGTAAGGTCTGCAATCTAGCTGCCGTAAAGGCCATCTGCAATGCAGGGGATGAAAGGTCGATCAAATATGGTTCCAGATTGTGAGAGTTCTTAAACAGACATAACGGGGGAAGAGCTCAAGGACCCAATCTCAAACAATTCCCCATTCCTATCCCAGGCTGCGAGTTCCTCCTTAATTTTACTACAAAGCCTTTCCTTAGAGGGTGTTCAGCAAAGAAAAATACGAAAATTTAAAGAGGCTAAATATTGCTCACTGAGAAGCTTCCAGGAATTATGCCTACCCAAGGCATTTTGTTCAAGGAAACATTTCTTAGCCAGATTCATTTCCAATCCACAATATAGTTTATGATAGAAGGAGCAAATAGTGCTGTCAGTATGAAATCTAACTGGCAATACCCCTACCTCAGCTCTCATACTGGATGCTGGGGTGGGTGGGGGACCAGGTGTGGGACCAGTTGGATTGGTCCGCCCCTGGAGACTTATGGTACCAGAGAGGTTCCGGAATGCTCTTGGGGAGTTGCACTTGTTTGTTGACAGTCGCTTGCTCAATGACCTCATGACTTTTTGGAATACTCTGCTTACAGAGGCCATCAACCACATGGCTCCTAGATGTCGGCTCCCTGACCGCTGACAACACAGGTCCCCCTGGTTTACAGACGACCTGTGACAGACAAAGTGAGAAGGGTGGCGGTTGAAGTGACGGTGGCATTGCTCTCATGCTGAAGCCAGCCGGTTGTGGCATAGAGTCTGTTTATGTACCTATGCCGTGGCTGCCTGTGTGGGCAGCAAAGAGGGGGTACTTTGCTGCCCTCATAGCATCTGCAAAGTTGTGTCCAGCTGAGCTTTTCCGGGTGGTGAGGGGGCTGGTCAGTCTGGCCGCCCTCCGCCTGAAACTGGAGTCTACCAGTGCTCACTGTGACACTTTTGTTGACTTTTGTGTAGATAAAATCGCTTGAATTCACCACAACTTTGATGCTGCACTTGGGGCAATAGGAGAACCAGAGGTAATGGAAGGCCCATCTTGTCCTGTTTTATGGGATCGGTTTCAGTTTGTGTTGCCTGCTGATGCAGAGCATGTCCTGGGTGCTGTTAGGGCCACCTCTTGTGAACTTGACCCGTGCACATCCTGACTGGTCAAGGCCAGCCAGGAGACGTTGGGGTCGTTGTTGGCTGGGGCGGTCAATGCCTCCCTTAGGGAGGGCAGCATGCCAGAACACCTCAAGGAGGCAGTGGTGTGGCCTCTGCTCAAGAAACCATAATTGAACATTGACTCCCTTGCCAGCTATCGGCCTGTCTCTAACTTTCCCTTTTTAGGGAAGGTTATTGAACGAGTGGTGGCTCAGCAGCTTCAGGGGCCTCTGGACCGTGTCAGTTTTCTGGATCCCTCACAGTCCAGCTTTCATCTGGGGTTTGGCACCAAGACTGCACTTGTGGCCTTAGTTGATGACCTTCACCATGAACTGGATCAGGGTTGCTCACCCCTACTGATCCTGTTGGATCTTTCAGCTGCACTTGATACCGTTGACTATGAGATGTTGGTGACGTGCTTGCAGGACCGAGCTGGAGTAGGTGGGACTGTTCTTGAATGGTTCCATTCCTTTCTGGCCAGAAGAACTCAACGTGTGATGCTGGGTGAGTGTTCATCTTCTCCCCAGGACCTCACATGTGGAGTCCCACAAGGATCTATTATGTCCCCTCTCCTGTTCAATGTGTACATGCAGCCTTTGGGTGAGGTCCTTTGAAGGTTTGGTGTGTGGTTTCATCAGTATGCTGATGACACCCAGCTTTACTTGTCTTTTTCAGTTGACCCAGACCCGGCAGTCTTAGTGCTTATGTGGTGTTTGGCAGCTGTGGGGGACTGGATGAGGACGAGCCATCTGAATCTGAATCTTGACAAGACAGAGGTGATGCTGGTGGGTAGAGTCAAGGGAGTGGTAGCTCCACCTGGATGCCCAAGTGGTTGCCATGATGAAAGGAGCTTTCCGCTGATTACATCTGTTATGTCGGCTTCGGCCGTATGTCTCAGACTCCGACCTGGCCACCATCATCCATGCTTTCATCACCACAAGACTGGACTATTGCAACACGCTCCACATATGACAACCTTTGGTGAAGGTCCAGAGACTGCAACTGGTGCAGAATGTGGCGGCCCATCTCCTTACGGGAACGGGTCACCGTGAGCACATTACACCAGTGCTTTGTTCTCTGCACTGGCTGCCTATAGTCTTCCAGGCCTGATTCGGTATTGACCTATAAAGCCCTAAACAGCCTGGGCCCCACTTATCTGCGGGATCGCCTCACCCTTCGAGTTCTGGACAGATCCCTGCAGTCAGCTGGGGACACCTCCCTTGGAGTTCCCCAGGTATCCCAGGTGGTGAAGATGAGGGGATGTTCTCAGTCAACGCACCGCAGCTGTGGAACTCCCTCCCAATGGAGGGCCACCTAGCCCCAGAGCTCCCCTCTTTCCAAAGTCAGTGTAAGACCTGGATGTTCTGCCAGGCTTTTGGTGAGGGAGACAGGTGATGGGTGGGGGGTTGGTATGCGGGAGGGTTGGTTTTGGTTCTGCCTGAGTTGTTTTATAGATTTTATATTTTATTGTTTATATTTTCTTATTGTTGATAGTATTTGTTATGTTGTATTTTAATTTTTTTTAGTCCTGTTGTACACTGCCCTGAGCTGCTGTGGTAGGAGGGGGTGGCTAAGAAGTAGACAGATAAATAAATAGTGAATGCAAAAATTTGTTTTGAGGGATCTCCAGAATACTGATATTAGCAACACCCCATAGGTCGGCCCCATAGCATAACTGGTCTGAAACCCTGGTTAGAAAAACCTTAAGAGCTGGAAGGATCATATTTGCCAGTCCTGTTTCTGGTCATTGACAAAATCCCATAAGCTGAAGAGGAAGCTTTTAATTTGACAGATTCTAGATTTGTCCTCCAAGTACTATTTTCAGCAAAAAGAATACCTAAATAGGGGAAGGATTTGACCTGTTTGATTTAAACACCATCCAACTACCATTTATGTCTTGGGGGGGGGCGATTCCCAAAGACCACCACCTGCGATGGCAAATCTGGCATCAGTGGAGAGAATTACATTTCAGAGATGTGAGAACTTAGGCCACTTTTAGACGATCGCGGTGGCGCCCGCGCTTGTTTTTCAAAACTACCGGGAGGCGGGTTTGCACGTGACACCGCCACTGATTATGCGCATGTGTGGGCGACACGCATCCATTTCCGGCAGCGTATGTCCACCCTCGATCGGCGACCCGGTCAGCTCGCGGCCGGAAATGGATGCACGGTGACCACACATGCGCATAATCGGCGGCGGTGTCATGTGTAAATGTGCCTCCCGGTAGTTTTGAAAAACAAGCGCGGGCGCCGCCGCGATCGTCTAAAAGTGACCTTAGACAAATTTAATGCAATTTGGAGGGAGCTTTTGGAATATGCTGGAAACTAGTATAATCTTAGAACATGCCAAAATTAGATATGTCATACCTTTGTATATTCAATTTCCTTACACTCAATTTTTTTTGGCATTATATAAGAGAGTAATTAAGTTAAGAGAATTATCTAAGAGTGAGAAATAAGGGAAGGGCAGGATAAAATGGAAATAAATAAATAATACAGAGAAAGTAGTGGTTACATATGTTTTCCCCCCTTCTTTTCCTTTCTCTTTCACTTATGTGTACTTGTAGTATTTTGCTTGCTTGTTAAAACGAATAAAATGTTAATTTTAAAATGTTAGTATATCGGAAGCAGCAAGCCTACTAGATGGGGCCGGGGGGGAGGGAAAGGGAGCACTCTAGGAAGATAAGGCCATTGCAGAGAAGCTAAACAAATACTTTGTGTCAGTCTTCACTGCAGAGGATGTTGGAGAGAGACCCATGCTGGAACTTTTAATTTTAGGTGATGAAGCCGATGAACTCTCACATATTTGCGTGGCACCGGAAGACGTTTTAGAGAAGATTGATAAACAGTAATAACTTAAGTCATCAGGACCAGATGTTATTCACTTAAGAGTTCCCAATGAATTCAATTATGAAATTGCAGAACTAGTATTAGGTCAAGCTCTACCTGTAAATTAGAAGGTAGCAAATGTAACACCAATTTTTTTTAAAAGGCTCCAGGTGTGAGCATAAGCAGTGCCATACAGGGTCAGAACAATGGTCCATCGAACCCAGCATCCTGTCTCTGACAGTGGCCAATCATGGTCACTTGGAAGAAGTACCCGATCAGGTCACAATGGGCAATCCATTCCCTGTTGTCCATTCCCAGATTCCAACAGTAAGAGATTACATCCCCTAAACCTAATTTGCTAATAGCTGCTAATGGAACCTACTCTCCATGAACTTACCCAATCCTTTTTAAAACCCAGCTATACTACTGGCCTTGACCACATCCTCTGGCAACGAATTCCACAAGTTAATTGTGCATTGAGTAAAAAAAATACTTCCTTTTATTTGTGTTAAATCTATCACCAGTTTGTTTCATGGAGACCTAGTTCCAGTACTAGTTGAGAGGGTAAATAACCGTTCCCGATTTACTCGTTCCACCCCCCTTGTGATTTTATAAACTTCTATCATTATCCCTTCTGCCATCTCTTCTCCAAGCCTCTCTTTGTGTGGGAGCTGTTCCATATTTATCATTTTTGTTGCCTTTCTCTGTACCTTTTATAGTTCTACTAGATCTTTTTTTGAGATGGGGTGATAAGAACTGCACTCAGTATTCAAGGTGCGGTCACACCATAGATTTATATAGAGGCATTATGATATTTTCAGTTTTATTCTCTAACCCTTTCTGAATATTTCCTAACATCCTGTTTGTTTTTGGTTTTTTTTAACCACTGCTGCACACTGAGCTGAGGATTTCAACGTATTGTCCACAATGACTCCAAGATTATTTTCTTGAGTGGTAACCCCCAATTTAGAACCTAGCATTGTGTACATATAGTTTGGATTATTTTTCCTATGTGCATCACTTTGCACTTGTCAACGTTATGTTTCATCTGCCATTTAGATGCCCAATCTTGCAAGATCTTCCCGTAATTCCTCACAGTCCACTTGGGTTTTAACTACCTTGAGTGGATTAGAGCAGGGGGGCTGGAAGCCAGGGGCCCCTGGGTTCTCTCTTATTAATGTTGTTGTTATTTTTTTAATTTATTTATACCCCACCCTATCCCAAATTATTTTACAAATTTGATCACCTCACTTTTTACTCTCTTTTCCAGATCATTAATAAATATATTAAACGACACCAGACCCAGTACAGATCCCTGGGGCACTCCACTATTCACTTCTCTCCATTGTGAAAACTGGCCATTTGCTCCTACTTTTTGCTTCCTGTCCTTTAACTAGTTACCAATCCACAATAGGGCACTGGCTCTATCCTATCCCATAACTATTTAATTTCCTCAAGAGCCTCTCATGAGAGACCTTATCAAACGCCTTCTGAAAATCTAGATACACTACATCGACCAGCTCACCCTTATCCACATGCTTATTTACACCATGGAAACTATAGGCTGATGAGGCTGACGCCAGAACCAGGCAAATTGGTAGAGGCCATTGTAAAAGGGTATTTTCAGACGATACGGCGGCCGTTGGCTCCGTACCGGCTCCAACGGCTTCGTTCCCCGCCGGGGCCACCCCGTAACGGCACAACAGACGTGCCGGGGGGATCCCGGCGGGGAAAGTGAGAGGGGCTGGGGCCGCGCGGCGCAACGTGCGGCTGCGCGGCCCCGCCCCNTCTCTTCCAAGGTGTTAGCTATCCCTCTATTCTATCACTGACCCATAGTATTTAAAATAATTTACATCATACAGGAGATGTTCTCTAATGAGATAAATACTCAAGGCTTGAAATGCACAATAACTTTCTCAGTCCATGGCTACAGCTACATATTCCGTCATGTACTGATGGTGAGGCTACATATAGCATTGAGCCAGTGTATTCTACTGAATAAGGACTGGGACCTGAAAGACCAGGTTTCAAATCCCATCGCGGCCATGAATTCACTGGGTTGACTTTGACGAGTCACTGTCTCTCAATCTCTGCTCCCTATCTGTAAAATGTTTCCCAAAAGCAAGGACTATAAATGCAAACACAGACTCTGTAAACTAGATCAGGATTGTAAAGCACTGAAGGTGCTATATAGATGATTATAATAATATAGACATTGTCTGAGGACTGAAGAATAAAAATAAAGGGGCATTCGTTTATATATGCTCTTATTGGAGAAGCAATTTGGTCCAGTGATATCAATGAGGTAGGTTTTTTTTGTACTGGAAGGCCTAAATTTGAATCCTGGTCTCAATAGGTGACCTTGGGTATGCCCATTTTTCTGACCCCGTCCCCCCACCCCTGCTCCTCTGTAAAATGGGGTGCAAGTGACAGTCCTGGCCAGCAGGTTGGTGTTTGAGCTCGCTGGAAGTGGAGTAGCACCCTAGTGTAAAGCCTGTCAATTCTACGCTCATTTCAGACTCCAATGGTGGATGTAGGGACACTGCATAGTGCATGGTGATAACACCACTTAAGAATATTAAATAAAACACTGCAACTGTTTTGCATTCTCAGACGTACCTCAGATCGACTGCGATATCAAGGCCGCGAAGATAGTCAACCCAGAATTTATTGCAAAGTGTCCCCCGGGATGTCAAGATGTAAAGTACCGTGTTTACGGCACAGATATTTATGCTTCTTTTTCCAGCGTGTGTGGTGCTGCTATTCACAGGTCAGTGAGTATAAACTACAGAACTCACTTTCAGTTTCACAAGTAAAAAATATAATTTCTTTTTAAAGAAATTAATAACCCACCAACAAAAAAAATCCTGTTGTATAAAGCTATAATAGTCGAGTGTTTTATTAATAAAAGTTAAAAACAGGCCAGTTAATCAACTAAAAAACCGAATTGGTCAGCAACCCTAGAAAATACGAGTATCCAAGGACTTTGACTAAGTAATTCTTCAAAATGGCAATGTTTCCAGTATCACAGAGCCTGCAGACATCACACTGGGGGGCTGAGTCACATCACACTGGGGGGCTGAGTCACAACTGACAGAGGAAAATGGGTTAATGTGTCACAAAGACCACTCAGTGCACTATCCATTTGATTTCCCTCAGCCCTGAACTGATCGAACCTACTTATACATGACCTGATAAAGCCAGAGCCTAAAATGGGATGGGGGATTTGAGCAATTTTAAACTTCAGAGCAAAATGATCTATTGGGCCATCATTTGATTGGTAGGAATATGAGAAGTTTCTCTTAACTCAGTCTACTGTTTATTTCCAGTGTCATTGGGTACTTTCAGACATGACGCTAACCACCCTTTAACCACCCTTGGTGGTTATTTATGCATGTTGCAGGGCTCCATAGGGCACCAACACAGCCCTGCAACATGCATAAATAACCACCAAGGGTGGTTAAAGGGTGGTTAGCATCATGTCTGAAAGTACCCATTGACACTGGAAATAAACAGTAGACTGAGTTAAGAGAAACTTCTCATATTCCTACCAATCAAATGATGGCCCAATAGATCATTTTGCTCTGAAGTTTAAAATTGCTCAAATCCCCCATCCCATTTTAGGCTCTGGCTTTATCAGGTCATGTATAAGTAGGTTCGATCAGTTCAGGGCTGAGGGAAATCAAATGGATAGTGCACTGAGTGGTCTTTGTGACACATTAACCCATTTTCCTCTGTCAGTTGTGACTCAGCCCCCCAGTGTGATGTGACTCAGCCCCCCAGTGTGATGTCTGCAGGCTCTGTGATACTGGAAACATTGCCATTTTGAAGAATTACTTAGTCAAAGTCCTTGGATACTCGTATTTTCTAGGGTTGCTGACCAATTCGGTTTTTTAGTTGATTAACTGGCCTGTTTTTAACTTTTATTAATAAAACACTCGACTATTATAGCTTTATACAACAGGATTTTTTTTGTTGGTGGGTTATTAATTTCTTTAAAAAGAAATTATATTTTTTACTTGTGAAACTGAAAGTGAGTTCTGTAGTTTATACTCACTGACCTGTGAATAGCAGCACCACACACGCTGGAAAAAGAAGCATAAATATCTGTGCCGTAAACACGGTACTTTACATCTTGACATCCCGGGGGACACTTTGCAATAAATTCTGGGTTGACTATCTTCGCGGCCTTGATATCGCAGTCGATCTGAGGTACGTCTGAGAATGCAAAACAGTTGCAGTGTTTTATTTAATATTCTTAAGTGGTGTTATCACCATGCACTATGCAGTGTCCCTACATCCACCATTGGAGTCTGAAATGAGCGTAGAATTGACAGGCTTTACACTAGGGTGCTACTCCACTTCCAGCGAGCTCAAACACCAACCTGCTGGCCAGGACTGTCACTTGCACCCCATTTTACAGAGGAGCAGGGGTGGGGGGACGGGGTCAGAAAAATGGGCATACCCAAGGTCACCTATTGAGACCAGGATTCAAATTTAGGCCTTCCAGTACAAAAAAAACCTACCTCATTGATATCACTGGACCAAATTGCTTCTCCAATAAGAGCATATATAAACGAATGCCCCTTTATTTTTATTCTTCAGTCCTCAGACAATGTCTATATTATTATAATCATCTATATAGCACCTTCAGTGCTTTACAATCCTGATCTAGTTTACAGAGTCTGTGTTTGCATTTATAGTCCTTGCTTTTGGGAAACATTTTACAGATAGGGAGCAGAGATTGAGAGACAGTGACTCGTCAAAGTCAACCCAGTGAATTCATGGCCGCGATGGGATTTGAAACCTGGTCTTTCAGGTCCCAGTCCTTATTCAGTAGAATACACTGGCTCAATGCTATATGTAGCCTCACCATCAGTACATGACGGAATATGTAGCTGTAGCCATGGACTGAGAAAGTTATTGTGCATTTCAAGCCTTGAGTATTTATCTCATTAGAGAATATCTCCTGTATGATGTAAATTATTTTAAATACTATGGTTCAGTGATAGAATAGAGGGATAGCTAACACCTTGGAAGAGAGGAGCAAGATTCAAAAGGATCTTGACAGGATGGAAATCTAGGACAAAACTAACAAAATGAAATTCAACAAATATAAATGTACAAGTATAGGATGGGTGATACCTGGCTTGGCAGCAGTACACGTGAAAAGGATCTAGGGGTTGTAGTTGATCACAAGCTGAACATGGAGTCAGCAGTGTGATGCAGCTGCTAAAAAGGCGAATGCAATTTTAGGCTGCATTAACAGAAGCATAGTGTCCATGTCTCGAGAAGTAATAGTTCCCACTCTATTCTGAGCTGGTCAGACCTCAACTGGAGTACAGTCCAGTGTCCAGTTCCGGGCACTGCATTTTAAGAAGGAGATTGACAAACTGGAATGGGTTCAGAGGAGGGTGACAAAGATGGTCAGGGGTCTGGAAATCAAGTCCTATCAGAAAAGGTTGAAGGAGCTGGGTAGGTTTAGCCTGGAGAAGTGAAGACTAAGGGGAGGCATGACAGCCGTCTTCAAATATCTGAAGAGCTGTCGCATAGAAGATGGTGCAGACTTGTTCTCTGTTGCTCCTGAGGGAAAGACTAGAACCAATGGGCTCAAGTTACAAGGAAGCAGATTTCGACTAAACAATCGGAAGAACTTTCTGACGGTAAGAGTTGTTTGACAGTAGAACAGACTGCCTAGGGCAGTGGTGGGCTCTCCTTCGCTGAAGGTTTTCAAACAGAGACTGGATGGCCATCTGTCAGGGATGCTGTCGCTGTGGATTTCCAGCACTGAGCCGAGGGTTGGATTAGATGACCTCTGAGGTCCCTTCCAACTCTAAGAGTCTATGAATGTGGTCAGGCTTAAGGGGCACCACTGTAGTTTGGGAAACTATTGTGCCTATTTGATGCCTCGCTGTGGGTTGCTATGTCTCTGTACTGCCCTCTGCAAAACTGGGGCTTGAGCTTGTGTTCAGCCATTCAAATTAATTGGGGCACAGTTTCCCACAAGCAAGGACTATAAATGCAAACACAGACTCTGTTTTACCTTTAGTAACTAGAATTTACAACCTAATTGCAGGTTGGCACTTCACTCAAATATTGGGAAAGAGAAAAGTCCTTTGGGGAGTCTAGCAGCTCTGTACTTAGGGTATAAGACATCCCTTTCAGAGTCGCTATGATGCCTCCTTTTCACCATGCATAATCTCTTTGCCTATTTACCTTGTATTTTATACCATGTAGTATGAATGCCTGCCCGTATGCCTGTTTTAATACTGAAGTACACAATAAATGGTAGTGTGTAATATAATATATATTACTCTATAGCAGGGGTGGGCAAAGTTTTCATTTACTGCAGTGGGGCCAAAGAGCCACATGTGGCTCTAGAACCACAGTTTGTCCACTTCTGCTCTATAATATATATGCTTAGTACAGATGTCTTATGCAAAGAGATTGTGTATAACAGTCTGCTGGAACGAGCCATTGAGAAAATATTAAGGCATTAGCTGAAGATGATCCCTGGGGCATTGGGGGCATTCAGAGTAGCTTGCGCTGCACTTCTGGGTCTGGGGAAGTCTGCGCATGCGTGTGCCGTCTCCTCCATGGTCACTGCGGCGCACTGGAGAGATCTGCGCATGCTTGCCAAGAACAAGAAGACGACCAGTGAGAGAACCCCTCACCCATCCGAGCCGGGTGGGAACTTAACTTCCTAACTTCAATGAGGGCTTTTGCTGCAATGGAATCTCCTTTTTCAAAGCAGCCAGACATGCTGCTGGGATTTACTTACATAGTTTAGCCTTTTTGTTCTTCTTTGTGGCTTCCTTAGTTGCATACGTACAAGTCAACAGCAAAGCTAAAACAAAAAGGACAAGCAAGTCAGGCAAACAGACCACTGCTGGCTTTGTGTTGTGTAGGCTTATAAAGAACTGTTTGGATTTCCTAAGACTCAGCATTATTCATCAGTCTGATTTAAAACCTTACAGTGATGCTTTGAAACTAGGATTCTAGTTACAGAGACATCTGTTTTCAAACGTTTTTGGGTGTTATGGGGCAGGGAGTAGACAAAAGGAGAAAGCAACTGTCAGGTCATTTAGTTCTTACATAACATAAAATTAACCTCTTGCCAAAACTCTTAGTGCTTAACTTGATCCTGCATTTTCGACTGGATTCTACATTTTCAGAAATAAAGAGAATGCCCACAATCCCTTTAGATGGGATATAAATGGGATTATTATAAGGGCAATAAATACCCTCATGCTTTATGATGGAAGCAAATAGTTAATTGATTGGGCTGGTGTTTTAATTATTTATTAATTATTAATTATTATTATTAGCATTAGCATTTATATATAGCACCAGAAATGTACCTGGAACTTTACAGAAAATAAAATAGACACGATCCCTGCCCGAGAGCTTACAATCTAAAGACAGGGGGGAGACACGGAAGGGGGAACAGAGGGAGAGACAAGGGATGCAACATTCATGAGGATGCAAGAACTCAGGTACACGTTCTTGGCTTGGTTACAGTAAATAGGAGTTTGCAGATAACATGTGGGGGATTATCCTGGGTGGGGATGATTAGCAGGAGTTAGGAAAGTCCGAGTGGAAGAGGTAGGTTTTGAGGAGGGACTTGAAGGTGTGGAGGGTGGGGTCAAGGCGGATGAGGGCAGGGAGGGAGAAGGGACGAAGGTGGTTGGGGGAGCAGGGGAGGTGTGGGAGGGGATGGAAGAGGAGCAGAGTGCTCGAACAGGGGTTTGGAGGGAGATCAGGGCAGAGAGGTAGGGGGGAGCAAGGTTATGAAAAGCTTTGTAGGTGAAGACGAGGAGCTTGTGCAGAATACGCTCAGGAAGAGGAAGCCAGTGGAGGGAGGAGAGGAGGGGCTGCACATGATCAAAGAGATGGGCTAGGTGGATGATCCTGGCAGCAGAGTTTTGAACAGAGATGAGGGAAGCAAAGTGAGAGCGGGGAAGGCCAGCGAGGAGAAGATTACAATTGTCAAGGCGTTAGATGACTAGGGCGTGGATGAGAGTTTGTGCAGAGGAGACAGACAGAAAAGGGCGGATCTTAGCAATGTTGTGGAGGGAGAAGCGGCAGGATTTGACCACAGAGTAAATGTAGGGTTTGAAGGTGAGGTGCGAGTCAAAAATGAAGCCCAAGCTATGGGCTTGGTGGACAGGGAGGATGGAGACCCCGTCAATGGCAATTGACAGGGAAGAGGGAGAGGAAGGATTGTTAGAGAAGATGAGTTCAGTTTTAGCCATGTTCAGTTTAAGTTGGCGTTGAGACATCCAGGCGGAGATATCGGAAAGACAGTTAGTGAGACGAGCTTGAACAGAGGGGGAGAGGGAAGGAATGGAGAGAGAAAGTTGAGTGTTGTCACCGTATAGGTGGTATTGGAAACTGGGGAAAAATGAGTTTGCCTAGGGATACTGAAGATACTGCCCCTATGGTTGAAGGGCTATGTTCGAATCTGGGAGGGGGCATTCAATTTTTCTGTATGAACTCCATGTATTTTACATGAACTCTCAGGCAGTTTCAAGTGCTGACTTTTGATGTCATTGATTTTGGTATCCATGTTGCATCAAATTTTTATCAATGTGATTTCTGCTATAGTAAGTTCTTATACAATGGTACTTTGTAGACCAGTGTGAAATGCAGTCCTGTTTGAAACTGACAGTCCCAAGTGAACAAAGGACTCTACCAAGGATGCAATAACAAAATTAGTAAGATGGGTGGTTGGGGCAGGAGCACCATCCCCCTGGAAGCTTTAGCCCATTGGTGCTGGCCATTCCCCTTCGTGTCAAGCCAGGGCCAGGCCAGCAATCTCCTTGGCAACCCACAGTGAGATGGGCGTCTCCATCAGATGGGAGAACTGCAGAGGGAGGGAGTGATTACCCCCAGGTCTCCTGTCCCCATTGCACTCCTAGAATCTACTATTCCCTGAGTTTGGCAACCATAACTCAGCCAAGACTAGATAACTGAAAAGCTATTTCCAGGACTTGTCAGTCTTCTCTGAAATATTATCTATTTTTTGCTTTATTGATGTAGATTTAAGCCTGGACCTCAGCTGTGTTTTCTCCCGTGGAAGGTTTTTCCATCTTAACAGAAATATTATGGACCTTCTGAGCGGATTCCATAATGTTTGGATCACTCAAACTTGCAATGTGCAAAGGAGGTTATCTTATTTTCAAAACTGCTGGCCCTGCCCAATGGAGATAGCACAGGTGATAATATTGTTCTGTATGTGTGTGTGTACACAACGCAGTATATATAGAGAGATGAAACACTCACCAAACAAGGTTGCAATAGCTGTTTCCTTCATGATGAGAAAATTAAAGCCCAGGAGTTTCAGCGAAGTGCACTACAAGGTTAAAAAACAACACCACTGTCACTTGTGTCCAGTTGTGGGTGGTATATTTTAAGCAAGCTGGGGGAGATTCAGAGAAGATCAACGAAGGGTGAAAATAGACATGCAGGCAGCATGGTGGCTCTTTGGTCCAGGGCAGGAAACATTGGCCACCACTCTTGGCCGGGGAGGGGCACCGAACACATGTGCCCGCAGCTAGAGAGGTGTCCTACCACCTGCATGGGGCTGCAACAGACTTGTGGGCAGGCGAGCGCTCCCACCCTGCTCCCAGAACCCCACCATGACAAGCAACCATGGTGACCAGCCACGGTGGCCCATAGCGGGGCCAAACAGATGTGCTGGCTTGGCCCACTGTGGCCTGCGCCCCAAAATGGGCAGTCGAGATCTTCCAGGGGACACATTCTGGGCCAGATTCCTACCTGGCCAGGGGCAGTAGTGGGCCAGTGGGGAAACAGACATGCAGCAAGTGCTGGGCGACAATTGTTTTCACCCAATGATTGACGCAGGGTTTGGAATCCAAGAGATATGGGTATTTTTTTAGTGTTGAGAAGAGAAGATTAAAAGGTTACTGTAAAGCTGATTGAGTCAGGGCAAGAGGCAATAGGTGCAGGTTGCATGATATTAGGATAAGCTTCCTAACTAAAAACAGTTGGGCAGTGGAACAATTTGTCAGAAGGGAAGTTGTGGAATCTCAGTTTTAAAGAACAATTTTGGCAACCAATGCTGAGGTTCAGAAATGACTGGATTCATGTTTTTCACATTTGTTTTTGAACAAGGCAAGCAAGATTCATTTTAGAAACCTTTATGAGAGTGCTGCATTCTGAGAAGTTTCCTGCCCTCTCTAGAAAACTCAAAAGGTTTGAACAAGCATCTGAGCTTTAGAAGGCCTTTCCCAACCCGAACTATGATTCTTTCAAAGTTGCTTATCACTAAATAAAACCCCTCTGAGCTTACGATTTAATAGGGTATAAAAGCCAATGCCTGATGCTATTTAGAAAAAAAAAAGACCTTATATTAGAAACTTAGCAGCATGAACTTGTTTCATATACAAAATTTAAACCCCAAACACCTAGAATTTGTGGCTTGTTCAGATAAGCAAGCAACCCCAGTTGTTTTTTTACTCTGTGGCATTTTAAAGTATATGCTACCTTGATCCAAAACAAGGTAAACGTACCCCAGAGAAAGTGGTTAATTACCACTTGTTAATGAGTATGTTGTGGGTACACTAGGATTTATTTTGAAGTAACCACTTTCTATAAACAAGCCCCCAAAAGTCAAGTATGGTTAACTTCCACACTCAAAGGGGAAAGTTGAAAAACACTGCCCAAAATCCTGATCTTTTTCTTTGAAAAACCAATAGGCAGGAGCACAGGAACTGTCACATCAAAACCAATGGTGGTCCATGTACTTCAGTATCTCTTTCTTATAGTGGCTGTTGTTGGATGTTTCAGAGCAGATTGTAAAACTTCAATTGCACACCCAGTCAACTAGGAAAGTTTATATTGTGGGGCATGTTTATGGGGATTCCTTGTTAATTCCAGAAAATAAATTATCTTCTGCCCTGAAGTGATCACTAAGGATTATGCAATTTGAAATGTTTTTTTCCCTGGGTGTTCCATAAAAGCACAATCATTTTCTCATGGCTATTGCTTCCCATTATTTACTTAACATATGAGATCATAATTAAAGTGGATCAGAATAAAAATGTATTGAAAGCAGTCCTGCAAGTGAGCCCTAACAGGATCTAGAACAGAGGTTCCCGAATTAGGGATCGGGACCCCAATTGGGGTGATGGCATTGCTAAATGGAGTTCTGTTGAGACCAGATCTGTAGAATTAGATACTCAAGGAAGGTCAGGATCATGAGGTTGGTTTTTTTTAATCTCTGGGGCTGCTTTTAGACAAGCGGCCTGGGAAGTGCGTTCTTCTACGCGCTGGGAGGAGAAGCCATGCGGGGTGTGTTTATACGCAATGGAAGTGGCTACCCGCCATAGGAATCAGTGGTATGTGCGGCCTCTTTAAAGACGCATTCTGGAAACCCCGTTATCGGGGTTTCCAGAACGTGTCTTTAAAGAGACTGCAGGAGGCTGCATGTGCAGCCAATTCCTATGACGGGTGGCCATTTCCGGTGCGTATAAATGCATCCCACATGGCTTTTCCTAGCAGCGCGTTGACGAACACGCTTCCCAGGCCGCTCATCTAAAAGCGGCTTAATGGAGTCCCTCACAGCTTAAAATGTCTGGGAACAAGAGATCTAGGAAATGCCTGGATAATGTGTGGACAATCATGCCCTCAATCTCTATTTGAAAGCTGAATTCTTTAAAATGTTGTTTCCTGCCCCAATAATAATTGGAAAAACCCAAGCATTTAGAAGTAAGCAAGGTTTGCCAACCACACCTCAATCGCATAAAAACCCACTTGAATGTTTTAACAGCAATTTGACCTTTAGAATCCTTTTTGACAGAGCTAAAGTATGAAAGAGTTCCTACAAGATGATTGTTTAATCCCAGTCCACGTAAATGGTTCTAATGTGGGAAACCTTGGGTTTCTAAATGGAAGAGCTATTGCACATATAACAGAAATGGAAGAGCTATTGCACAGCAAACAGAAACACTTTGTTAGTATCACGCGTGATTATAAGCAGTTTATTGTCTGTACTCTGGCTCAGAAACCAGTTTGTGCATTATTTCCTACAAGAAGAGTGGGCAGCTCTCTTTTCTGTCTTAATTCTCTGGTAATGCAGCAGCTACAGTGACACCATAATAAACTGCAATAGACTTTATTTAAAAATTGTTGGAGCCATTGTGGTGCAGTGGATAAGGTGCTGGACTTGGGGTGAACTCACATATAATTCTGCTAAACTCCGATGTTTGTGGGACCCCGGAAGCTGTATAATCAGCCCCTGATGATCCCCTGATCGCTGTTGTGTGTGAGTGAGACACTCTGATTTCCAGCCCTGCTTTAAACTCAGATCTGATGAACAGATCAGATCTAAACATCAGATCAGAGTTTGGTTGGAAATTGGAATGCCTCACTACTCACATGCAACAGCAATCGGGTCGATCATCCGGGGCTGATTATACACTTCTGGGGCCCCATGGACATCGGAGTTTAGCAGAGTCCCGTATGAGACCAGGGATGTCTTTAGACATAACATCAATGTATGTCTGACCTTGATATGAATACCAGTTTGGCCCTGTGTTCACCATGTGGCACTGCTTAGACACACAGCTCATCTTGTGGCAAATCGGTGTTTTGCTCGCCACCCAATCTCTGTTGCCTTGTTCCCCATGTTGTACCTGCTAACATGCTTGGCGATATCATTAGATACAATGTTGGCCACATGGTCAACCAGAACACGCAAATTGTCCTTGTGATGCAACGGTGTTCACATCGCTTGTTCAATGGGTGGCCAAATTGGTGTTGGGATTGTTATGGTTCTTACACACAACGGCCAAACACGTGCTTAGGGGTTTTGACACCCAATCTTTGTTTCGTCTAAAGATGCCCCAGGTCTCTTGGGAGACCAGGGTTTAAATCTCACCCTAGCAAATGAACTCACTGTGTGACGTTTGGGAAAATCACAACCTCTCAGCTTCAATTCCCCATCTATAATATGGGAATATGTGTGGGTGTCTGTCTTTCCCTGTGTGTTCTCCTCATCCTTGTCCATCTGAGATTGTAAACCCACTGGGCAGGGATCTCTCTCCAAAAATCTGTGAATGTAAAGCGCTGTGTACACCTCGTAGCGCTATAGAAATAAGTAGTAGTAGCTGAAGTAAGTGGCTTGCAGGTAACAGTCCTAGCTTTCAACACTCTCGTTTGAGTTAAATACACCGTCATTATAGGGGAATATAGCAGATCGTGGCAGAGTTTTGAGACTTGATTCTCTTCTACAGCCAAGCTGGAGACATAAAAGAGAGCTTGGCTCTATCCTGTGTCGGTGGTGTTAGGGAAGGTAAGGGGGAACCACAGGGAAGAGCCCACAGACACAGCAGGATACACGCACTCCCTCACAGTAAATGGATAAACTACCCCTCAGGATATTGGTTGGCCCTATATGTTCCAGGTGGAACGAGGCCTTATCATCATCGGGGTGGAGATGTAGCGCAACCTTGAGGGAGGCCCCACCATGCACCTCCATCATCATTTCACCCACCACACTCAGTACCACCACTCCCTGATTTCTTGTGCTCCGGGTACTGGGGTAAGGTAAGAACACAGTGCCCTCCAAGTGGGGATCACGGGGAAGACCCACCACCAACAACACGGTACCAGGAATAGCCTCTACCCACAGGGATAAAGGGGAGAAGGGCAGGAGGGAAAAGGGGAGATGGGATTTCACAACGTGTCGGGGAGTGTCACACTCTACCACCCTCACTCACTTGTAATTCCACACACTCCTCACCCTCACTCACACCCACTATCACTTGTCCTTTCAATCATTCACCTTTTGCTTCACTTCACACTCCACTCGCTCACACACTCGACAATTCACAAGACCTTCAAGTTTACAACGCTCCAGGGGCCAGTCTCACAGTACTGCTGATCTCCGGCAGTGTGTGAGAGCTGGCTGCTTCCTTAAATGGGACATGCCCTGCCCCACTTTGCCTGTACATGTGCCGAGCAGCGTTGCACTCCCAGTTCCGGTGTAGGGGACATGGCCTCAGTTCCCACTCCCTGCTGCAGCTGCTGTGTTGCGTCCTCCTGGGTCTCCATGGCCCCATCGCCCTGAACTCCTACCCTGCCCCTCTCTATGACGCTGGGGCAGTTTGGACTCCTCCTTTGAAGTGCCCGAAGCCGCCACTTGTGCAGTCGTGCCCTTACATGTGGTCAGCATGCACAACAGAGGTTTACTCCACAACACCTCACCTTCCGCAACAGCATCCTCTTCCCTCATCCGTACATCCCTTATGCCAGAAGTGTGAATGTCAGTCCTATGGCAAAGTATCAGCACAAATGAATGAGGTGGAGTAAAACAGAGAATTGCATCAGAACCAGGAGAACAGCACAGGGGGCAAAAGGGAGCCACAAGTCCAGCTAGAATCATCCAGGCAGGATTCTGTCCAAGGTAAAAGGAGAGAGACAAGGTATAGGTGAGGAAAAGGAAGGCAGGATGCGGGGACAAGACAAGGTGGCAAAATAGGGTGTGGAAGCAAAAGCAGCTCCTGTCTGTTTTCTAGCACCCATTTGGCCAAGACCTTACCCAGGAAGTTATATAACTTCTCTGTCATAACCTGTGATTTGAGACAATAACATTTTTCTCTCTGTCATGAATAGAACTTTTGTGAGCCAATTGGAGGGGAGGTAACACTTAGGCCATTTTTAGATGATTGAGGCTGTGCCCGCGCTTGTTTTGAAAAAATGCCGGCAGCCAGGATCAGATGATACACTCCCGGGAATCACGCACCCAGAAGGGGGACGCGCATGCTTTCCCAGATGCGATTTGACCGGGTTGAAAAATTGACCCAGTCAAGCGTGGACGGAAAAGCATGTGCGTCCCCCTTCTGGGTGGGTGATTGCCAGAAGTGTATTGTCTGATCCCGACTTCTGGCATTTTTTCAAAACAAGTGCGGGCGTGGCCACAATCATCTAAAAATGGCCTTAGCCAATCAGGAGTTGCCTTCCAGTACCTCCCTACTGGGCTCATGAATTCTGTCAGGGTGAGACAACTGGAGCAGGTGGCACCCTAGTCACTTCTGCCAACTTTACACCAGGAGAGAATTCTTCACTCACCAGACATTCTCCTGTGGCCAGAATATACTGTACTGAGCCATTGCAAACTTGAGGATCCAACTCATAACAGGAGTGCAGCTAGGTGGGAATGGGTTCCCTGCTGGGGCACTCCAATCCAGTGTGCAAATGCATTCTACATGAGTGTGGCTGCACCTGCTGAACCTATTATAGCGATGCCCTTGGCTCATAATATTTATTAACCTGGCTAATTATCTATATCTTACATCTTTCAGAGGGTGATATAGCTAGTGTGGTGTAATGGCTAGGTGCACAGTACCCAGACTGGGAGGTAGGGGGAGGCCCTGGTTCAAGTCTTGCCTTAGCCAGAAACTCACTGGGTGACCTTGGGCCAGTCACAATAGTCTCTCAGCATAACCTACCTCACAGGGTTGTTAAGATTAAAAAGTTGTGTTAAATTGTTCTATCTGAAGTGCTCGAAAAGCCATAGGAGGGGAGAGGGTGCTATATAAAAATTATTATTTTAATTTTAAATTGGTTAGAAAAGCCTCCATTTGGTCCATTTCCAATAGGGATTCTCCACCACATGCAGACAGGAAATGGAGACACAATAGTTTTGCAAGCTTGGATCTGCAGCTCAGAAAACACTGTTTACTCCTCAGATCTACTCACAAACAGGCTAGAGTATATAATTTAACCCACAGAATGGTAGCTATTTGTTTATAACTAAGACATAAATACAGATCTTTGGGAGCATCTTAAAAATCCTGGGTTGTATGATTCACACTTGTTTACTCCATAATGATGCTAATGTTAAAACCTGTTGAAAGTAGCAGAGTTTAACTAGTCTGAAAATGGAATAACTCACTGAAGCACTGGCCCCTTTGGGGGTTTGTCTGGAATGCTTTCAAAGCAAGGAGGAACTTCCATGGCTTTATTTTAAAAGCCAGGTCTCTCTCAGACTAAATAGAAAAGTAATGATTATAATCTTTTCACTGCATCGCAAGAGATAACTATCCATTAAGTTAAAAGTTGACCTTTGTCTGATACCAAAGGAGAAAATACACTGGGTGTTTTTACACACACATTTCTCCTGCATGTTTGCTGTTACAGCCTGAACTTTCTGTGTGTCTAAATCACTCACCCAGATCTTAAACATCTGGCTCTTTGAACTTCTGCAAAGAACATCTCCCAGAACATTTGTGTGTAAAAGNGATCTCCTGGTAAACTGCTTTGCTCCAGGCAGCTGTGGTCACTTGGTTTCCATGGCAGCCTGTCATGTCTACAGCTGCAGCTACTTTAGGCTGCCTCAGGGCCGTGTGTGTGTGTGTGTGTGTGTGTGCATGTGCGTGTGTGTAAAGAATGCATCCAGAACTTACTTGTGGACTTGTAAATCCAGAAGATTGAAAAATCCAGAACTTTAAGGCGTGTGTAAAAATGCCAACTGTGGGTTAGGGGTGGGGGGGGGTAAGGGAAGATCTTGCTGGGAGCACTAGCTGAATAAAGCCACAAGATACCGTGGGTCTCACCTGTCTGTTTCCCTCAGAATTAACCAAACCACTTTATCTTGATTTCCATTTGAATGGCGCATCCAGAATGGGGGCAAAAGCAGAACTTTGCAAAGGGATGGTGGTGGTGAGGAAGTGCTGACCCCCGGAAGCCCTGCCTTGCTCCCTCCCAAACACTGGCAGAGATGGCGCTCTCTCTCCTACCTCTGCTTTCCCTCTTTCCTGCCTCCATCAAGATCCAGCTTCAGTAGAACAGGAGCAGTGGCAGCCTGGCTAGAAAGTGCCCCTGGATCCAGAGTTTCTTCTGGAGCTAAGGTTGCCACCTCTTCCAGGGAAGAAAATTAGATGGTGCTATTTTGCATAAGTTTGCATGCACTGGTTTGGGTAAATTTATAAAAATTTTAAAGGCCATTTATGTTGGACTCATATCAAAGCTAGGGATGAGTGATAGATAGGACAGGGACTAGGAACAGAGGCATGAGGCAGGAGAAAGTTAGATGGGCAGCCCCATAGCCAGTGCACAGAAAGGTGCCCATAGCAAGGAGATTCAGCCTGTTTCCCCACAGCTGCCTTACAAGAACTTGAGGTGCTGGACAATGATTTAGATGGTGTTAAAAATTAAAAATGGGATAGAGCAGTTTTTAAACTAGAACCTGGGGGAAAGCCAACAGGCACTGCAGAGTGCACGGTTCAGGCTGTGGCATCTCCAAAGGATGTTACTTTAGAGGAAGTAGAGTATCTTAAGACTGAGGATAAGATAAATGACAAGGGATTTCAGGTGCAACATGAGGGAGAATAGACAGATAATGATTCCAGAGCGCCTGTTTCAGTTACCTATAATGTGCCCATTAAGAATAATAATAATAAAAAGAATACATTTAAGTGTCTATATGCTAATGCTAGAAGTCTAAAAAGTAAGATAGGAGAATTAGAGTTTATAGCGCTAAATGAAGATCTGGACATTATAAGCATCACAGAGACCTGATGGGATGAGGATAACCAATGGGACACTGTAATAACAGGGTACAAGATATATCGAAAGGACAGAGGAAATCGTGTTGGTGGTGGGGTGGCTCTGTATGTTAAGAACGGCATTGAGGCAAGTAGAATAAAAATTTTACAGGATGCAAACTGTTCCCTCGAATCCCTATGGATTGAAATTACAGGTATCAAGCCGAAGAGTATAGCAGTGGGGTTATACTATCGCCCCCTGACCAGAATAGAGAGACTGATTATGTAATGCTAACAGAGATTAAACAGGCTACTAAAACTGGGAACATAATAATAATGGGTGACTTCAACTACCCCAATATTGACTGGGTGAATGCCTCTTTGGGGCGGGATGTAGAGGTAAAATTTCTGGATGCCATAAATGGCTGCTTTTTAGAGCAATTGGTTCTGGGACCAATGAGGGGAGGAGCTACTGTAGATCTAGTCCTAAGTGGCACACAGGAACTAGAGCAAGGAGTAACTGTGGCTGAGCCACTAGGCAATAGCGATCATAATATAATCAAATTTGACATAGTTGCTGGAGGGAGAAAGTTAATTAAAAGTACAGCACTGGCTTTTAACCCAGTCAATATTGGCACTGGCTTTTAACTTTAGAAAGAAAGACTATATGCCAAAATGAGGACGCTAGTTAGAAAGAAACGAAAAGGCACAGTTGAAAGGACTACATGTTTGCAAGAGGCATGGAGGCTGTTGAAAAGCACCATCTTTGAATCCCAGATTACATGCATCCCACAAGTTTAAAAAGGTAGCAGGAGGACTAAACATCTACCATTGTGGCTAAATGGAGACACAAAGGAGGCTATTAGAGCCAAAAAGGCATCCTTTAAGAAATGGAAAGCTAGCCCCGTTGAGGAAAATACAAAGGAGCATAAACACTGGCAACGTAACTGTAAGGTACTAATAAGGCAGGCCAAGAAAGAATTTGAAAGGAGACTTGCTAAAGAGGCAAAAACAAATAATAAAACCTTTTTCAAGTATATCAGAGGCAAGAAGCCTTCTAGGGAGTCAGTTGGACCATTAGATGATCAGGGAGTAAAAGGGGCACTCAGGGAGGATAAGGACATTGCAGAGAAGCTAACCAAGTTCTTTGCTTCGGTCTTCACTGCGGAGGATGTTGAGGAGATACCCAGGTTGGAATCCTACTTTGTAGGTGATGAATTGGATGAACTGTCACAAATCAGCGTGACCCTGGAGGAGGTTCTAGAGCAAATTGACAATCTTAATATGAACAAATCACCAGGGCCAGATGGTATTCACCCCAGAGTTCTGAAGGAACTCAAATGTGAAATTGCAAACCTACTAGTAGTAATTTGTAACCTAACGTTGGCATCTGGCACTGTACCTGAGGACTGGAGGGTGGCAAATGTAACCCCAATATTTAAAAAGGGATCCAGAGGTGATCCTGGAAACTACAGACCGGTAAGCTTGACGTCTGTGCCGGGCAAAATGGTGGAAACTATCATTAAGAACAGAATCACTGGGCATATTGATAAACATGGCTTAATGGCAAAGAGTCAGCATGGATTTAGCAAAGGGAAGTCATGCCTCACTAATCTCTTGGAATTCTTTGAGGGCGTAAACAAGCATGTGGACAGGGGAGACCCAGCAGATATAGTGTACCTGGATTTCCAGAAAGCTTTTGATAAGGTCCCACATAAACGACTCTTGAGAAAATTAAAAAGTCATGGGATAGGAGGTAGTGTTTTGCTATGGATTGGTAACTGGTTAAAGGATAGGAAGCAAAGAGTGGGACTAAATGGCCAGTTTTCACAATGGAGGGATGTAAAAAGTGGTGTGTCCCAAGGATCTGTACTGGGACCAGTTCTTTTCAATGTATTCATTAATGATCTGGAAAAGGGTGTTAAGAGTGAGGTGATCAAATTTGCAGATGACACCAAGTTATTCAGAGTAGTCAGAACATGAGCAGACTGTGAGGAGCGGGTGCCTGGGCATCTAAATGGCAGATGAGATTTAATGTGGACAAGTGCAAAGTGATGCACATTGGGAAAAATAATCCAAGTTATGAATACACAATGCTGAGTACTAAGCTAGGCGTTACCACTCAGGAAAAAGATCTGGGAGCGATTGTGGATAATACATGGAAATCCTCAGCCCAGTGTGCCGCAGCGGTCAAAAAGGCAAATAGAATGTTAGGAATTATTTGCAAGGGAATAGAGAATAAAACTGAGGATGTCATAATGCCACTATACAAATCAATGGTGCGACCACGCCTTGAATATTGTGTGCAGTTCTGGTTGCCCCATCTCAAAAAAGACATAGCGGCTGTATGTCTTGGACTCGGATCTGGCGACCATCATCAATGCTTTCATTACCTCTCGACTGGATTACAGCAATGCACTCTACATGGGGCTGCCCCTGACGATGGTCCAGAGTTTGCAGCTAGTGCAGAATGCGGCGGCCCATCTCCTGACAGGGGTGGGCCGCCGTGAGCACATTACACCTGTGCTTTGCACTCTGCACTGGGTGCCTATTGTCTACTGGGCCCAATTCAAGGTGCTGGTTATGACCTATAAAGGCCTAAACGGCTTGGATTCTGGTTACCTGTGAGACCGCCTCAGGCCCTGGGTTCCTTCGTCGCCCTTGCAGTTGGCCGGGGACGCCCAGCTCGAAGTCCCCTGGGTATGCCAGGTGGCGACAGCACAAAGGGCGTTCTTGGTGCCCGTGCCTCGGCTGTGGAATTCCCTCCCGCTGGAGACCCACTTATCCCTGGACCTCCCCTCTTTCCATAGATGTTGTAAAACCTGGCTGTTCCACCGGGCCTTCCGGGTGTGTGTGTGTGTGTGTGTGTGTGTGTGTGCATGTTAGGGTTTTATTGCCCTGCATGTTGCAGGGCTGCATATGGCACCAATACAGCCCTGCAACATGTATAAGAAATGTTAATCCAGTGTTAAAGTGGAGTTAGCATCATGCCTGTTTTCACACTACATCGCCGGTCTCCTTCCTCTGACCCCGTTCCAAATTGTCAATGTCCTTCTTAAAGTGTGATATCAAGAACTGAACACAGTACTCCAGATGAGGACTGACCAGCGCAGAATAGAGTGGAACTATTACTTCTCATGACTTGGAGATGATGCTTCTGTTAATGCAGTCTAAAATTGCATTAGTCTTTTTTTGTGGCTGCATCACACTGCTGACTCATGTTAGTTTGTGATCAACTACAATCTCCAGATCCTTATCACATGTATTTCTGTCAAGCCAGGTATCACCCATCTTGTATTTGTACATTTGATTTTTCTTACCTAATGCAGAACTTTAGAATTAACTCTGTTGAACTTCATTTTGTTCGTTTCAGCCCAGTTTTCCAACTTATCAAGATCATTTCAAATTTTATTTCTGTCTTTGAAGGTGTTGACTATCCCTCACAGTTTTGTGTCAGCTGCAAATTTAATAAGCATTTCTTCTACTCTCTCATCCAAGTCATTAATAAAGATGTTGAACAGTACCGGGCATGGGACAGAGCCCTGCGGCACCCCCCAAACCTTCCTCCAGATTGATGAGGGGCTCCTTTGATGAGCACTCTGAGTATAGTTCTTAACGAGCTGAAAATCCACCTAATAGTATTACCATCTTGCCCACTTTTTACCGGCTTGTCAACAAGGATATAGTGGGGGAATTTGTTAAATGCTTTGCTAAAATCAAGATATATTACATCCACGGTGTTCCCATGATCCACCAAATTAGCAACTGGATCAAAATAAGAGATAAGATTAGTCTGGCATGACTTATTCTTGACAAATTCCATGCTGGCTTCTAGTAATCACTGCATTGTTTTCTAGATGCTTACAGATTGACTGCTTTATAATCTGTTCTAGTATCTTTCCAGGTATTGATGTCAGGATGTCCAGTTTATAGTTCCCCGGATCCTCCTTTCCCAAGATAGGGACAACATTTGCTTGTCTCCAGTCTTCCAGTACCTCACCTGTTCTCCAAGAGTTCACAAGGATGACAGACAGAGGTTCTGAGAGTACACCAAAAAGTTCCTTCAGTCCCCTAGCTTGTAATTCATCTGGCCCTGAAGACTTGAACTTGTTTAGTGTAGCTAGATATTCTCCGACCTACTCCTTATCTATCCTGAGCTGCAATCCTTTCCCCTCATAATTCAGACTGCTTTTGCCAGGTTGGACACAGTTTCCCTTTTGGTAGAAGACAGAGGCAAAATAGATGTTGAGTAGTTCGGCCTCCTTTTGGCTGTTTTTACATGGGCGCCCCCCCCTCCTGTCTCACTGTGTATGCAGGAGGGTGTTAGACCTGTGGGGGCGTCCGTGGAAACAGCATGGCAGTGGGTGGGGGGGATGGGTGCTCAATTAGTGTTCACCTGTGGGAACACCACGGGCGGTGGGTGGAGGTGCATGCACGCTCCCACGTCCACCCATCACCCACCCATCTTCACCCATGGAGCCATCTGACAAAATGGACATGGCTCCGTGGGTGGAGATGGGTGTGTGTCCATGGGAAAGAACCGTGCCGCCGTAGTAGCACGGAGGTAGCATACCCGTCCCCCACCCATCACTGCCCGTGTACAAAGGGCCTTTGTTACCTATTAACATTTCACCATCTTCACCGAGCAGTGGACTTATCACTTCTTTTTTCTTCCTCTTGCTTCTAACATACCTGAAAAAAAACCTTTTTGTTCTTAGCTTCAGCTCATTCTGTGCTTCATTCTGTGCTTCAGCTCATTCAGCCCTTCCTGACACCGTCCCTACAAATCTGGGCTACGAGTTGTCTGTATACATCCTTTGTGACTTGTCTCATCTTCCATTACTTATACGTGTCCTTTTAAAGTCTCAGCTCATCAAAAAGCTCTTTGTGCGGTCACATTGGTTTCTTTAGATGTCTCCTATTTTTCTTTCTCCTTGGAATTATTTGTGATTGTGCCTTCAGTATCTCATTTTTCAGAAACTCCCACCCATCTTGGACTCCTTTTTCGTCTAGTTTATCTAGCCATGGGATCCTGTCTTGCATTTCTCTGAGTTTATTAAAATCAGCTTTCCTAAAGTCCAGCATGCACGTTTGACTATGCTCACTTTTCTTAAGATGCTTTCTGGTCTCTTCTCACAGCAGCCAAATTAAGAACTTGCCTTGGCTAATGCTGCGCAGCTCCCTCTCCTCCTCCTCCTGCTCCTCCTCCTCCTCCAGCACATGCAATGGTGGGTAAAGCATGAGGGGATAGTTAACTAAACCTGAGAATTATTGGTTTAACTTGAAGCCCAGAGGTAAAACCCCTGTGACTTCAGGTCAAACCCTAAGTGATGGCACCCCCATCTGGGTCCCCTCACTCACTTCAATGCTGCTGCCATTTACCCTCTACCACCTGCTCATGGTAGAGACTGGCAGTGAGGAAGCCAGGAGAAGAGAATGAGCTTGCACTGTTAGGGGCTGGGCTTTAGGGGATGTCGAAGCCACCACCTCTGATTATGATTTGATACATCTAGAACAGCTGTTGCATCAAATGGCTGCAGCACAATCTCAGTGAGTGGCTCTACAGGTTACAGTTAACCATGAGGAAAATCAGTCCTGAAGTTACGCAGCAATGTCATCCAATGTTTATGCTGCCACCCTATGCACTCTGCCCAAAAGGGGGAGCCTATTGCGTGGCACGGGCAGCATGAATAGGGGAAGCCTCTGCAAAGCAAAGTTCCCCAGTGGTGAAATTGATGGAGCAAGGTCTCCTTGTAAGACAAACTCCAGACCCTCCCACAGTTGATAGCAAAAAATAGGCACACTACATGCCACACCCTAATTTGCAAAAATGTTCATGTGCTTATGAAAAGTTGTAATACCTCACTGACTAACTTTGGGGCTGAGCTTGGAAAAAGAATGGCTGTGTGAGAAGCTCTGTGTACATGCATGTTTATGTGCAGCAGGACTGATGGATTGAGTTAAAACTCAGCCTATTAAAAGTCAAAACTCTCAAATGTGTGCACTGACTTTGGCTATACAGTCACTCGTAGGATCAGAGGCAGAAGCACTGACAGTCTCTTGTAACATGTTAAAGGAATCGTCTCTCACAAAACACTTGCACCTCTCTTGCCCCCGGGCGTGCAGCTCCCTTCTGTCTGGGTGTTACCTTTCTTAATTCTTTACTAGCAGTGCTTATTCTAAGCTGGTTAAAGTGAAAAGAGTACCCCAAATCCACCCCTCAGCAATGAGTCAGGGCTCTTTCTCCTGTTGATTTAATGAGGTGTTAATGGCCCCCTTTGTTTGCCAAACCCAATACAGACCTTACACTGCTGGGAGTCCAGTACAAGATAATGAAACCTGTCACTGTATCGGGCAAAAAGGTACTTTTGGAGGGTCTGGGTGTTTACAGACATTACGCTGGCCCGCTTTGGCCCAACTGAGCCAGCGTGATGCCTGAACATTTGTTCTGGGCCCGCCAGATGTGGGCCTGGAACAAACTCTGCCTGGGGTGGCGGCTGGGTTGGAAATGTGGGCCGGGAACAATGCAGCCCACAGTCTGCACCCAGCTGCGACCCAGCTGGGCTAGAGTAGGCACTAGGCAGAACTGAGCAGGAACGTTTGTTCCTGAGCCTGGCTCCTTCTGGTGTGAGTGAGATCACGCAGCTGAGGGAAGTCATCCCCCCTCGGTGGGACAGATGTCATAGTGATGTGTGTTAACACCCTATGACACTCCCTGGGCTGAAATTGACAAGACTTAAGTCCCGCTGCTGAGCTGGACAACATTGCTTCCATGGAGTGTTTTCAGCTGCCGTGAGGATTTCCCCAGAGTTGTTCTAGGGAATAAAGCTCAATGGACCTGTGTTCAGTCTGTGGGTTGCTCTGGAATTTGAGTGGCCAAACATAACACATGCCCTCATGAAAAGAGGCTGGAATAGTGGCAAGTGGTGTGTCCAGAGACACTCACAGGAAGCCCTTCTGTATAGTCTGTGTTAGATAGGGGTGTGCACCAGGGACCCATGTCTTTTTTCGTTTTCATTTTTGGTTTCCGTTATTAAAAACTGTCATTTTTGTTATCATTATTACAAAAATAATGTATTTTTCATTTTTGTTATCGGTGTCGTTATCAGTATCGATATCGATTTTGAACGCCAACAAAAATTTTGGTTTTGGTATCCCATTGTGGGCAAGTGCCAGCAGATGCCTGCCTCAGACTTCTCAGAAGTTGAACTCCTTCCTCCCTTTCTCATTATAATGTAGTAGTAATAAGTGCAGAATAACAATATGAAAAATTACTAATATGTATATCTAACCTACACCTAATAACCTATACTATATGCAATAAATTTTTATCTAAGTATCTATATCAATAAACTTGTATCTGCTGTGTTCTAAGTATCTATCTATACTATTCCTATCCTATAATGCTAATATATATAATAAAAAGTCCAGTATATCTACTACTATCTATATAATATCAAATCTATCTATTTATATATATAACTAATATATCTATATATAATATGGACATGGGGAGACAGACAGGAGAAAGGGAAAGGAAAAAACTATAGGCTATATCTCTCTAATCTCTATATTATCTATATCCGTAATCTATATCTATCTATCTATGTATCTGTACAGAGGGAGACAGACAGGGGAAGGGAAAAAGTAAAATAAAGGGTATAAAGAAAAGTAAGGTATAACACTGACGGCTGGGAAGATTTTTAGTGCAAGCACCAGAGTTCTGTAAACGCAACTTGACACGGCAAGAGGTAGCACAGAACAAGAACTGAACAGCCTGACCCTGCACTATAAAGGGTTGCAGAGCCCTCCTGCAGAGCTCCCCTGATTGGTTCTGGGAGGCGCTAGTCATTGAGCAATCACAGGGTAACATTCAACTGCCTGGGACCTGCTTGCGCTGCTCATTGGCCAGCAATTACATCCATCCGGTCCTTCCCCTCCCATCACAGGCCCAGTTCAAGAGTTCAACATTGTTTCTGGCTCCGAAATGCCTGCTCCCTCCTCCCCTCTTCACATTTCCCTCCAAAAAACACCTGCCAGGCAATAACAAAATCAATAACGCCTTTCATTATTGTTGTTGATTTTGTTATTATTTATCTTCGTTATCGTTATTGCAATAACGATAACGAAAATGAAGAATTTTGTTATCAATGTAACGAAAACAAAGTACACATCCCTAGACTAGCTCCTCTAGGTCCCTTCGCTCCGCGCTGTTTGTCACCAGTATACAGATGTCATGGAGCAGCGTCTCCCTGTAGGTCAGCTCCACCCTTTCCACTGCTAAACTCTTGCCTTGCCAGACATCTGCCACTCAGCTTCTTCCTCTGTCTCCAGTTCCCAGCACTGCTCTTACAGGTATTCCAGTACCTGGCTCCACGTCCTGCAACTGTTCTCCTAAATCCCCTCCTCCCCCCATAGAGCTCTAGCTCTCTCCCTTAATTGTCTAACAAGAACCTCCTAATGCCATTGCATCCTTGGATCTGGTGAGAAAACGGTGAAATGTTCCAAGTCCCAATTTCTTGTGGCATTGTGTTCTATTATTCAGACAGCTCCTCTTCTGCACCCATCCTAGGAACTTGGCAGCTGCCATTCATTCTTCACAAAAGAGGCCGGGGGTGGGGGGGAAACTAGGGTAAAAGCGTTAAATAAACTGAAAGAACCCATAATTCATCTCTCCTGGGCCTAGGGGCTGTGCAAAGCCTTAAGTTCAGAATAGGATTCTACCTTTCCATTATTTAAAAATAGCATCTTCTCCCACTTTCAAGGAAAAAACCATTCCAACAAGCTAAACTGGGCTTCTCAAGTGCAATACATGTTTTCCCTGTCTGGATGTGAACTAACAAAAAGGCTCTCAGTACACACTGCATTGTGCTGCTTGCAACCTAGCAACTGCTGTACTGTGTCAGATCTCCCTGAGGGCACATATTTTGTCGAAGGGTAAAGAATTTATGTGCAGGGTTCCAATTCCCTGAAGAAACTGCAGATTGCCTTAGGGCTGATAGTATGAATTTTTCTTACATGTCCACACAAAGTTTGACATCTTTCTTCAGAGAAGTTTAGAAGTAGTATTTCACAGAAGATCATGCCAGAAGATCTACATGCATTGCACACTATTATTGCACCCTCTCCAACATTCAACACAGAGAAATAGTGGGTGTGTCAAATTAGGGTTCCATCCCTCATTTGCATAAATCTGCATGGATTTATTATTAAGTCTTTATGTGGAAATTTGTAATAGCCCACTGAATAACTTTGGGGTTAAGCTGAAAAAAAAAGAAGCATTTATGTGTGAGAAGCTCTATGTACACATATGTTTGTATGTGCACAACTGATGGTTCAAGTTAAAACTCAGCCTATTAAATAATAAAAATGGAGACACTGACTTTGGCTGTAAAGGCTTAGTTTTAAAGACACTCAGAGGATCCCAGGTGGAAGCAGTGACAGTCCTTTTCAGCAGCTAAAGAATCATCTCTCACGACCCCCCCCCTGGCCCCCATCTACTAGGGGCAGTCGTCCTGAGGAAATTGCAGATTCGAATCTGCAATTTCCAGATTTAATTACAGATTTGGATTAAGGATCTGTATTATCTATTAAATAATAGAAAATAATAAAAAAATAATTTAAAAAATCACTGTGCATGTGCAAAATGGCTGCTGGACCGTTCTGTGCATGTGCACCCTTTTCCAAAATGGTGGTGTCAGCATCACCACCTGTAGCAGGGAGTTGTTGTTCTGTCTGTGTCTTGAGAGGGGAGTTTAGCTCTGCTCCCTTAACACTGGGGTAGGAGCAGCTCTCAGGAGCTTTAAGACTAGCCTCTGCCTCCCCTATGGCCAGTCCAAGCCACGAGGCAGGGGCTTCTCCCACTTCCCAGTGGGTTCCCCACGGTTGTCACCCCAAACACAAAGATAATGCCCTCCCAGACATTAACTCTAACATGGGACGCTTTCACCTGTGTTCAGCCGAGTTTGTTCCCTCTCAGCTGTCTCTGGCTTCAGGTAGGCTCACCCTCTGTAGAGTCTTTGTGCTCTTCACTCCAGATGCCATCTGATGATCTCAGCCTCCCTGGATCAGTACTCTCCTTCCTCCTGCAGTCTCTGGGCTGTCGGCTTTTCAAAGCCCTGCTGAGCCCGGCTGTCAATTAGCCCTTAACCTACTTTGTCCTGCCACACTCCTCACCCCCCCAAAAAAAGAGATGGGGGCCATGCAAGTGGATCCGGCTCAACAATCTTTCAGGCAGAGCTAGAGTGGGCAGTTTTGTTCAGCTTCTGCTTGTGGGTATTCCACAACATCCGATAGGGATGCCCTGGAATCCACCAACAAGAGGTATACGAAGGCGGTCTGGAGGTCAAGTGCCTGTTGCATATCTGGATTGCATCAATCACAATAATCTCTTATCACTTACGTGGCCAGGGTTTGTCCCAATTCATATCGTAGAACTATTGTAGAACTATTGTGACCCTCACTCACAATCTGTAGTGTCTTGTACTGGGGTTGAACAAGGTGGCTCTGGACCAACATCTGATCAGACTCAGGTCTAACAGTGCCCTCCCAGGCTGGTTCCCCACATGTACTAGTGGGTGTGAGGCCCAACTTGTCTCTCTGTCAGGTTGGCACAAGCTGCAAGGCCATACCCACTCAGAGCCTGGTCACATTCCATTGTGGGGCGTCCTTCATTAAATGACTCCACTTCCCACAACAGAAGCACTAGAGGTTCCTTGCCCCTCTCTTTCTACCAGGTATGGGGATGCTGGTGGTTCTACCTCCTGGACTGGGATTCCCCCTGTTTCGTGGAACTTCCCCTTCCTCAGGGGGAGGGGGGTTGTTTGTGCTTGGTGGGAAGTAGTGCCCTACCTCCACTTGTGCCTTGCCAGACTCTGGTGTGGTGGCCAGAAACTTTTCTGTGGTGCTCACTGGCTCCTCTGTGGAGGTGGGTTTTTGTGTCTGAATCCAGACCTGCATCTCCCTTGGGAGAGCTTGCAGAGCAGGGGGGGAGGAGGAGGGCCCCCTGCCTGGCGGCAGCAGGGTGGGTAATGGGAGGTAATGATAGTGGGTACTTGGATACTGAACTGGTATTGAGAAATGTGGGGAGGGTGATATTTTTGTATGCTGTATGCTGTAATTCTTTTGTATTGTAAGGGTTTTGTTTTTATTAAGTATGTATGATATACTGTTTGTATTACGTAGTGTACGCTACGAAGGGACCCCCTCCTCCTGGTGAGAGCAGGAGGATGGTGGGAGGAGGAGGGCCCCCCCTGGTGACAGCAGGGTAAAGGTGGGAAGGTAAATGATGGCAGGTGTTCTATATATGTATAAAATGAATGTCTTAGAATATATTTAAATTATGAGGGGTTATTTAAATTGTGAGGGGTTGTTTGTTTGTTGTGGATTGTATTGGTCTTTGTGGACCTTATTTTTGTATTATTGTATGTTGTAAGCTGCTTCGAGTTGCCTGGCGGGAGAGTACGGGGTATAAATTAAAATGGAATGGAATGGGATCCATTGCCACCTGCTCTGTCTACCACCTGTTTGGTGGTTTGGCACTCTAACTTAAGCCATCTGGAGACTTAGGCGGCTTTTAGACAAGACAAATTTGCGCATGATTGGTGGAAAATGCATGTGTTTTAATGCTCGTTTAAACACCTAAACTGTTTTAAATGTGCATTTTCCATGATTGTGTAAAAGCCCAAACCGTTGTGAATGTGTTTTTTAAATAATGCGGATTTTTAAAAACCAGTTTTGGCATCCCCCGATCATCAAAGGGGCTCAAAACCGGTTTAAAAAAATGTGCATTATTTAAAAACCACATTCAAAATGGTTTGGGCTTTTACACGATCATGTCAAATGCGCATTTAAAACGGTTTAGGTGTTTAAACGAGCATTAAAACACGCACATTTTTCACCAATCATGTGCAAATTTGTCTCGTCTAAAAGCGGTCTAAGTCTAAAAACCTCTGCCCCAGTACTGGGTGTTTATTGCTTTATGATATTTCATGCTTCTAACTGCACCCGATAGGAGTCCTCTGATTACCAAAATATTGTAACATCTTATTATGGCCTATTTAATCTCTGTATACTGGGCTGCTGCCTCCTCCCTCAGAGCTCGATAAGCAGCTTGTACTTCCCCTGTGAGAAATAGAGCTAAATCCTGCATAGCCCAGGATTCTGGTGGCCAATTAGCCACTATTTCAACCCATTCAGATGTGACCAGAAAGGCTTCAGGGTCATTCCTGGGAGCCATCCTAGTGATTGTGAGTGCCCCAAGGCTCCAATCTTGTGCAACTTCCTCAACTCAAGATTGAGCTAGATTGGAGGTTTCACCACCATTTCAGTTTCATTTCCCTTCTGTCAGGTATTGGGGTATGGGACGGTGGGCTGCTGGGCGGGGGGCTAGGGGTAGGAAGAAAAAGGTGAGGGAGGGGAAGCAGGGCATTGACTTTTCAGGTAGTAGCCCCTTTGGGAAGACTGACCATAGCTCTGCCCCTGTGAATGACCAAGAGACAGACAGGCAGGTGCTGGATCAGCTGATACCTATTGTCCCAGAAACAAGCACTGATCCACCCGTGTGTCATTGGGGAGGACCCTCCCTTATAAAAGGCAGTCAGACCTGCTTAGCCTTGCTGGTGATCAGTTTTCTGTGAGACCGGTCCCCTCCTTTCTCCTGTGTGGATTGCTGTTGTTGCTTTGTGCTGTGGGTTTGGTATTGCTTCCTTGAGTGTGTGTGTGTGTGTGTGTGTTACTGAAAGTTTGTGTGTTCCCTCCCGGATTCACTACCGATTCCTGTGATCCTGAGCGATTCCTGTGATCCTGAGCGAAGTCCTATCCCCTCCTTTCCTTTGGCCTTCCCTCGGGACCCTACCTCCACTTCCTAGACCTACCCCCCTTACCCTGCACTCTGCCAGTTCCTTTCCCCTGTATGCGTGAAGGAGTGGAGTCCTTCTTATCAGGGTGAGACCACCAGTGCTCTATGATGAGTCCGGTCCAGCACTAGCTTTTGCTTGATATACAGACCTTAAGGGACTACTGAGAGCTTTCTTAGCTGCAAATGTGTTTGAGGACTCTGGTGTGGGTGAGTGTCCCCTTTTCTTCCCATCAAACCCTTACACCTTCCTGTCAGCTTTTCTTACACCTTCCTGTCAGCTAGCTTTTTCTGAAGTCGAATTAATGCGGTGTTGATGATCGTTATTGTTTGCTGAAAATGGTACAAAGCTAACAATGCTGGGAGCCCAGTACAAAATAACAGAACCCGTTATTGTACCAGGTGAAAAGGTACTATTGGAAAGTATGTTTATTTATTTGTTTATTTATTTATTCTCAAATTTATATGCCGTTCCCCTCCTGCACAAGCATCTCGGGGCGACTAACAACATTTAAAAACACATAATATAAAAGTCACCATTTAAAAATAACCCAACAATAAAAATGACCCAACAATAAAAGCCCCACCCTAGCCCAACCCACCCATGCCATCTCCCTTGGCAAAGTCCCGATGGAACAGCCAGGTCTTACACTGTCTACGGAAAGAGGGGAGGTCTGAGGCCAGATGGACCTCCAATGAGAAGGAGTTCCACAGCTGCAGAGTGGCCACCGACAACGCCCTCCTCATGATTGATGCCCAGGAAACCTGGGGAACCTCAAGGAGGGTGCCCCCGGCTGACCACAGAGGCTGATCCAGAATCTGGAGGGTGAGGTGATCCTGCAGATAAGTGGGGACCAGGCCGTTTAGGGCTTTAAAAGTCAAAACCAGAACCTTGAATTGGGCCCAGAAGACTATCGGCAGCCAGTGCAGAGAATGAAGCACTGGAATAATGTGCTTGTGACAACTCATCCCCTTAAGGAGACAAGCCACTGCATTCTCCACCAGCTGCAGTCTCCGGACTGTCACCAGGGGTAGCCCCACATAGAGCGTGTTACAGTAGTCCAAGCTTGAGGTAATAAAAGCATGGATGATTGTGGCTAGGTCAGAGTCTGAGACATATGGCCTAAGTCATCGTACCAGATGTAATTGGCAAAATGAGCCTTTTGCCACAGTCGCCACCTGGACATCCAGGCAAAGCTGAGGATCTAGGAGCACCTCCAGACTACGCACCTGAGATACATGAGGAGGATGAACCCCTCAACAATGGGGGCCATCACTTCTCTGACTTTCCCCACAACCATCATCTCTACCTTGTTGGGATGGTTTACCATCACTGCCGGACATCGCGCAATCGCTCCCGTGACACCCACAGGCTAGGTTTCCCCCTCTGCTGCCCAGACTGTTACCACCTAGGATGCCTCCCCATACCTCCCTCGCCTCCTCACCCTCTATCTCCCACCTCCTTCTCGCCCTTTTCATGGCTCCCCTCCTTCTCCCTCTCCCTCCTCCAGTGGCCTTTCTCCAACCAACCTACCCCTTGGATCACACCCATGCTCATTCCCCCTCCTCAACCTCATCCCCCCTTGCCCATTCCCTGTACGCTGACACCCACCCACCCCCACCTGCCCTCATCAAAACCTTCCACAGCCCACTGTGACCAATGTGAGGCCGGTGCGAGACTCAAACCCTGCAAACCCGGCCGCTCCACATCCCCCAATCTCATCCACATCCCATGCTTTCCCCGAAACCAATTACCTTTCTCCTGCTTCCTCTGGAACTGCCGCTCTTCTGTGGCTAAAGCCCCTTTGCTCTTACAGAAACCTGGATCTCACCCTCCAACTCTGTTACCCCAGCCACTCTATGCTTGGGGGGCCTTTCGTTCTCTCATAGACCCCGCCCTGAGGGCCAGGGAGGATGGTGTGGGTTTCCTCCTTGCCAAGCCCTGTCAATTCCAAACCCTTTCCCCTCCTCCCTCCCTCTCCTTCCCTTCCTTTAAGGCACATTCTGTGCGTTTATACTCCCACCTACACCTTCGTGTTGCTGTCATCTACTGCCCCCTGGGTTCACGCTCCTCTTTCCTCCCAGACTTTGAATCCTGGCTCACCTTCTTCCTTTTTGATGACACCCCCACTCTCATTCTTGGTGATTTCAACATTCACGTCGACACACCTTCCACACCCTCTATCTCCCGCTTTCTCTCCCTGACCTCCTCCTTCAATCTCCAACTCTGGACCGACTCTCCCACCCACACCGACGGCCACTCCTTCGACCTCATCTTCTCATGACATTGCTCTATTGCTGACCTCTCCTTTGATCCCTGCCCTAATTCTGATCACTTCCTTGCCTCCTTCAGTCTCTCCCACCAACCCCCCTCCCCCTCCCTGCGCTCCTTCCGCAATATGCAGGCCTTTACCCCGATGGAGTTTGCCTCCTCTCTATCCCCCCTCCTCACCTCCGTTTTCTCCTCCTCCGCTCCTGACTCTGCCCTCTCCGCTCTCAACACCTCTCTCTCCTCGACCCTTGACTCTCTTGCCCCTCTCTCTTCCCGTCCCATCCAGCCCCCAAACCCCCACCCCTGGCTCACCCCTAACGTCTGCTGCCTCCGCTCCTGCACCCAGGCTGCCGAACACCTCTGGCGCAATTCCCGCTCCCTCCCTGACTTCCTCCACTACAAATTCTCCCTCTCCTCAGCTATCTCCCTGGCTAGACAATGCTATTATGCCTCCAGGATCAAATCTTTCTCT
>QEPC01005214.1:805663-822472 GCA_003113815.1 Sphenodon punctatus
CACAGCTTGGGCTTCATCTTTGACACGCACCTCTCTTTTAAACCTTACATTGACTCAGTTGCCAAATCCTGCCGATTCGCCCTCCATAACATTGCTCGGATCAGCCCCTTTCTCTCTTCCTCCTTGGCCAAAACCCTTCTTCATGCCATGGTTATCTCTCGCCTCGATTACTGCAATCTCCTCCTTGCTGGCCTCCCTCGCTCTCACCTGTCCCCCATTATCGCAATCCAAAACTCCGCTGCCAAGGTCATTCACTCTGCCCATCGACCATGTGCAGCCTCTCCTCTTTTCTCTTCAGTGGCTCCCCCTTCCTGAACATATCCTGTTTAAACTCCTGGTACTCACGTTCAAAACACTCCACGACCAAGCTCCCCCTTATCTCTCGGACCTAATCTTCCTACGCACTCCTGCACGCGTTCTCCACTCTTCCTCTGTCCTCTTCCTCACTCTCCCTCATTTCTCCTGCTCACCTAACCGCCTTCGACCCTTTTCCCTCACTGCCCCCCATGCCTGGAACTCCCTCCCTACCCACATCCACCTTGCCCCCTCCCTCCGCTCCTTCAGTTCCCTCCTCAAGACCCACTTTTTCCTCGTCGCCTTTCCCAATACCTGCTAGTCGTTCCCATATACTTACTGTCTGTCCTCCTCTGCAGACTGCTGCAACCTGACTGTAACCAAGCCAAGCACACGCACCTGAGACTTCGCATCTGCTTGAATGTTTGTTGTTTGTTGGTCTTCTCCCCTGTCTCTCCCACTGTCCCCTCTCCCTGTCTCCCCCTCCTTGTCTTTTAGATTGTAAGCCACAGGCAGGGACCGCGTCTATTTCTATGTTCTGTACAGCACCAGGTCACACTACTGGTGCTATATAAATGTTTATAATAATAATAATTAATAATTCAGCTTCAAGCGACTTGCCCTCATCCAGTCCCCCACAGCTGACAAACACCAGGTAAGCACCGAGACTGCCAGGCCTGGGTCTGATGAAAAAGAGAGATATAATTGTGTGTCATCAGCATATTGATGACACCTTAAACGTTATTGCCTATAAAATTATACAGCTGGACCAAGAAAAAGAGAGTGCCTGAAGTGTGCAGGTGAGATTGGTAGTCAAATTCAGATTAGTTGTTGCTGTTTTTATAGTTGATATAGTTATTTATGCTGTCCCTGTGTCATATGAATCCAGACCTGAAAATGTAGGAACAGGGATCCTGGAAGTCAGAGGAATCCAGAATAATCCAAGGCAATCTTGTTTTGAACCATCTCTTAAATCTCCTCAAAAGAGGAAGGTTTGAAATAGGCCAGTAAATTGGAAAGGCCATTAATGCCAAGTAACGATTATTTGAGCAAGAAGATACTTTGCATTTGTGAGGTCAGAAGATTATGCTTTCTAGGACATCTTTAACAAATCAGGGAGTGCCAAAAAGAAGTCACAGAAGGTGAAAACAACTTTTCAAGCCAAACTGGATTGCGGTAGTTTCACAAACAGGTACGCTCAGCACCTAAATTAGGACTACTTTTTTTTTTTTTTTTTTTTTTGTAACTTACTTTTAAAAGGACAATCTTTTCATTCTTGTACAGTTAAAGTTTTTTTTCCCTTTATACTTTGTGATTGTGTTTTAGGATCCAGAAATAATACTCGATTCCCTACCAATAGTATTATTTCCATTTTGCAAAGGTTTTTATTCTGCAGCAGCATCACCGAAGAACACACAGGAGCTCCACGGCAAGTACTTATTCATTAGCTGTTGTTCTCTTTTGGCTGTGAAGCTGAACCCAAAATGTGGTTTGTTTATGGAGGGAGAACGGAGCCAGGAAATAAAGTTCCATTTCTTCCTTGCACTCCTTCCTGTCACACCCTTATTAAATGGTGTGAGAAGTAAACTACAGTGTTGTTCAGTTTAATGTAACATTCCCTTCAGGTTTCCCTGCATTGCAAGGCCTGTATGTTATGTGCATGATGTTATTACTAGTAATTCAGATGATATCTTTTATTGGACCTACTTCTGTTGGTGAGATCATGAAAACCTTCGGACCAGAATTAGATAATACATTGAAATCCATTCTGGACTGGACACCAAATTAACTGTTCAGCAGCTTAATGCAACTTCTGAATTTAACTTTGCAACAACAATGGATATTTTCAGAATTATGGAATACATTCTACTTGAATGGAAGTATTAACAATCAGCGAAAGAACTGAAGAGCACCCAATGTAAATATGCACTGTAGTAACTCTTGAAAGTCAGGAAACATTCTCTAAGACTACAGAAACATATGGCTGGAGTCTCTGGATGTTTTTAGACGAGTAAGGCGATGGCAGCGGGTCTGTGGCCACTGAGTGGCACTGCCGTGAAGCACCCACTCAGGTGGAGTGAGTGGGGAGGGATTCAAACTGTGGGTACCCCGTCTACGGAGGCAGCCGCCATGCACGCCCTCTGCCACGGACCATGGGAGAGGGGGAAAATGCGCTGGTTTGGCCTTTGCAATCGACATGTCCCCGGCGTGAGCACTGGGGAACCCAGGCTCCCCAGCCTCACGGCCAGTTTTTGTCACTTGCAAAGGCTGTGTCCCCTGCCCACAGTGCCTATGAGTGGTGGACCGGTCTGCTGGCGTGACTGGTCACCCTAGTTCATACAGGTGGGGGCTCTGTGGCCTCCTCCTGTTTCTACTCCCATGTGCAAATACCAGGTTGCAGCGGTATGAAGCCAGAATTTAGCTGTGATCCACAACCCACTTACGCTAGAGCAGCTATGTAGATTTTTTTTTTTTTGCAGTGCTTTAAATAAACCACATGATGTAACATCCTCCAGGACAAATAAAAGCTTTCTGACTACCTCTAGAAATAAAAGAACAAATTCAAAATAATTACTGGAACTGAGTGGAATGTAATGAGAACAACTAATAAACATAATCAGTAACCCAATGTTAAAAATATAATTAAATGTGTTTAAAATGCAGCCGTAAAACAAGTTCTTCGGGGCAAAGCAAACCCACAGTGGTGTGTTTGCATAAGAATAGATATTACTCAGCACAGGCTGAAATATGGCATACTACTCAGGCCACAAGTCAGGTCACCTTCACCCCCCTTTTTGGTAAATAATACATATGTAAGAATGTACATTATATGTGCATGTACAACAAGAATGTCTTAGTATATGAGCTGCATCATATGCCAAAACTCTATGCCCAGATCTTTGAGGACGTGGGTACAGTGGAAACAGTTTTGCGTGGTTAAGAGCTCCATTCTGAATGCTACATCACAGAATGACACTGAAAGGAAAGGCAAGAGGAAAGGTTTTGAGAATTTGAGAGTTACTATAGAAGAACTTGGTGATATGGTAATACTGAGTTTAACCAAAAGCCCAGGATCTGTTAATGCAGTTTCACATGGACTGGGGTTGTCCGTCCCGCAAGATGATCACCCAGCATCATGTTTCAAAGCACCAATTAAAACAAAACAAAACCATACCAGATTCAAAACAAAATGCTGGAAATTGGGTTTCTGAACAACTGCCTGAACACATTTTGTGAGCAGAAGTTGGATGAGATTCAGACAGATCAAAAACAGTTTGAAGTCATATTACAGAAATACAAAATTACCGTTCAGCCTTTATTAATATTTTCTTATATCTTTTACTTTATAGGATACTAAAATATATCAGTTTGATTCACAAACCCATGTGCCTCTTTCCCCTACTATAGCAACTGCCATACTGAGTCAGAGCAATGGTCTGTTTAGCCCAACATCCTGTTCCCAGCAGTGGCCAGCTTCAATTGTTCCAGAGAAGTGCAACGAGGCATCAATGATGCGATTCATTTTCTAATGTAATACACTGCACCTTTACCACAACAATAGGCACAGAAATAAGACCTAGGAAAGGTGTTGTTTTGTTTTGAAGTCGAGGAGGACAAGTAGATGGCAGGTAGCTTACTATCTGTTTACCAATGCAACTTTAAGTTAGTCCGGCCAGAATGTGGCATTTAAGGCACAGTTCCCACTGAAAGTAGCACAGAGTGACTGGTTACATGATGTATTCCTAGAGAGAATTCTGGCTGACTTGGAATTCTATGAGCTGGAGCGGTGAGGACACACGTTTTTTCCAATTCTCTTTTTAGTTAGCTGTCGCCAATAGGAGCAATGTTACAGGTGCAGAGCTACAAGGAGCATAAAGGGAGCAAAGACCCTTACATCCACAATCAACTCTTCAAAACCAAAGTTACATCAATCCCAAGATAATTCCTGGAAGTTTATTTACTACAAAAGGAAAGAATATTCATAATATTTTATCTCGCTACTTCCTCTCTCTCTTCATCTATTCAAGCTTGCCTCACCAGCTGTCTCTCTGACATCTCTACCTGGATGTCTCAACGTCAACTCAAACTCAACATGGTGAAAACTGAACTCCTTATCTTCCTCCCTCATCCTTCCTCTCCCTCTTTCCTGTCGACCCTTATCGATGGGGTCACCATCCTTCCCATCCCCCAAGCCTGTAGTTTAGGCTTCCTCTTTGACTCACCCCTTTCTTTTAAACCCTACATCGTCTCTGTTGCCAAATCCTGTCACTTCTCCCTCCATAACATTGCTAAGATTCACCCTTTTCTCTCTGTCTCCTCTGCCAAAACCCTTGTTCACGCCCTGTTCATCTCTCGCCTCGATTACTGTAACCTCCTTCTCAGTGGCCTCCCCTGCTTTCACCTTTCTCCCCTTATGTCCGTCCAAAACTCTTCTGCCAGGGTCATCCACCTTGCCTGTCGCTTCGACCATGTGCAGCCCCTCCTCTCTTCACTTCACTGCTTTCCCCTTCCTGAACGAATCCTGCACAAGCTCCTAGTCGTCACCTATAAAGCTCTTCACAACCTTGCTCCACCTACCTCTCTGCGCTAATTTCCTTCTGTACTCCAGTCTGTGAACTCTGCTCCTCACATGTCCCCTCTCTAGCTCTCCCATGCCTCCATTTCTCCCCTAACTGCCTTCATCCCTTCTCCCTAGCTGCCCCCCATGTCTGGAACTCCCACCCTGCCCATATCCGCCTCGCCTCCTCCCTTTGTACCTTCAAATCTTTCCTCAAGACCCACCTCTTCCACTCTGCCCTACTCGACTCCTCCCTACCCTCACCTAACTCCTGCTGATACCCTCCATCCAGTACAATCTGTTAGGTCTGTGTATTCATAACCAAGTCAAGCACATGCACCTGGGACCTCGCATCTTTGTGAATGTTACACCCCTTGTCTCTCCCTCTGTTCCCCTTCCTTCATCTCTCCCCCCTCCCCCCGTCTCTCAGATTGTAAGCCCTAGGGCAGAGACCGTGTCTATTCCATTACTTTGTAAAGTGCCAGGTACATTGCTGGTGCTATATAAATGATTGCTAAAAATAATAGCAATAAGCAATGGATACAAACTACACACTAGAACTCCCATATCCTGGCACTTCATGGGATGAGTCTTCTCTCTGGATTTAAGAGCTGTCTAGATGTGGAAAGGTCACAAAGTATGTCCAGAATAAAGATGGGGAACACTAGGGGTGTAGCTACCGGTGGGGCAAGTGGGGCCACGGTCCTAGGGTCCAGGATTTTTTGGGGGGTGGGGGCAGTAGGGCCAGTTCCACTGGGATATTGAAATGTCCTGCTTTATCTCTGCCTGTGTCTTCCCTGGTGAGCCAGGAGCTGGTCCACATCTGTCAGCAACTTCAAACCCATCCCCAGAATCTCACCTTCCACTCCTGCCCCCATGCCTTGCCTCCTTTACCCCAGCGCCCCCCAAACCTCAGTCTGCTCCAGTGCCTTACTGTCCACTATGCCCCAGTCTCCCCTCGTGCCTACCCTGATGCTCCCCCAGCCATCCCGGTGGTATGGATCCCAGTAATTTGACTTGCCCCAGGACCCTATTTAAGCCTAGCTCTGCCACTAGGGAACATAAGGCATCGCTGGTATAAGAAAGGATCCAGCTATGGGAGGTTGTACTGCAAATAACATATGGCCCCACTCACATAATGATTACAGTTACACACCATATACTAATCCCTACCGTTAAAAGCAAAATGATCATCGTTACACATACAGAAGCTGGGAAACTACAATTAATAAAAGGTGATACTGACCCTGAAAAGACAGCTGTGTGAGCAGTAGGGTTGCCCCCTATGCAATTTTTTAAAGGAACACTTATGGAAAATAACATGTTGCAACATGTATCTTTCATAAGTGTTCCTTAAAGACTTGCATAAGGGCAACCGTAGTGAGTAAATTTATTTATTTATGTATTTATTTAACAAATTTTTACACCGTCCCTCCTGCTAAAGCAGCTTGGGGTGGCTAATAAATAAATACAAAAGCTAAATATACAAATACAAATATATATAGAAAAACAATACAACCCAATTATTAAAAAAATAAACAAAAGAACCCCAGCCCCACCCTAACCCTCAACCCACCCACCCCCACCCCCTACCCATCTCCCTCACCGAAAGCCTGGCAGAACAGCCAGCTCTTACATCCATACACCATAGACGCTTCCAGATCATAGATGCTTCCTAGGATTTTAGTATCATTGATGTATTTACATAACTAAACGACTGAATGTGTTCCAGAGTGAGCATGAGTCTTGCCAAGAAATTCAATAGGTCAGATTAAAATGGAAGAGAAATCAGGTATTATTCAATTTGAATTCAGGAGATATGATGATCATTTTACATCATGATGATGATGTAGTCTTCATTTCTGCACTAAACAGTTCAGATGATGAAATGTACTTAGCCCCTTTTACATTTGATTATGGGCCAATCCTACATCCTCTATTTTAACTTTAGTGGTATGACTGGCTTTGGAAGGGATGCAGGGTATAGTCCTATATATAGAGAAAATACAGAACTTCTTTGAAACAAACCCCAGTGGCACGAGAGAATAACAAATTATATCATTTGTTATACATTATATCAGGGTGTTCATTAGAACAGAATTTGACAATATGCAACCAATAGAAATGGCTCTTGAAATTATCATCTTTATAAACAGGTTCATTGTAATTCAAGTTTGTTATAGTGAGGTTTGTATAGTTATACAAGTGACTTATCATGGTTAAATGCAGGGTTTTTAAAAATCTTTTTAAGTGTGCTGTACCTGGGACCAATTTGCAATTCTTGATCTGCTGCAATCTGACATAGCTTTAAAAAGTGACATTGGAGCTACTCTTTATTATTTTACCATGTGTGATTTGTTTAATTTTTCAACCTATGTTGGGAGAAAAGAAAACTGCCCCCATAAGGATTTGTCAGTGTAATCTGTAATTCCTTTATTACTCTGAAAGTGGCGCAGTTACTGTAAACTTCTAGGAGTAACTTATTGACTAGCGATTCAGAACTCTCACTCTGCAATGTTTGCTTGGGGCATTTGGTGCATGTTTGTACTGGTCTGACACAAATCACATTTTAAGGACTTATCAAGACTCCAATCTCTCTCTGAAGAGCTGAGCTGCCGTGGCAGGCTTGATAATGGTATTCATTTCCAAAGACTTCCCAGCAGAACACGTTCAACACAAAAAGGTATTTAGAGTGTAACTAGTAATGACTGTACTGTATACATTTACACCAATTTTTGTAGACATATGCCAGGAGGTTCAATATTAAACCCATTGCACTGCAATAATTTTCTATATAGTAACACAGTGATCTACATTCTTATCAGTGTTACCTCAGTGTTAATTAATACTAATTACGCTCCCTTTGCACAACTTACTTGTCTATTGTTAAACACAGGGGAGAATAAGGAGGCTTGAAAATAAATATGGTTTTAAAATTTTACACAAATTGTAGTGCGTTTATTCTATAAACTATATTAATAAATTATACACATGCACACACCCCGCTTTAACTGAAAGTACTTAACTGTTTCATAAATAATTTATAAGGTCTTTCTGAATTACAGTGCAGTTGCACTTTATAGTCACCTCTTCCCCTTAGGACCTTTCATAATCTACAGCCAAAAACTCCAAAGTTTTGTATACTTTCATTAGATGCTCACACACATACACGCACACTCTCTAAATTAAATATAGAAACAGAAGAAAGGAGTCAGAAAATTACCTTGCTGAAGCTGTGTAACTTTTTATTCTTCTTCTCCACTGGGGAGGACTGTTGTACTTTTCCCAAGCTTTTCTGTACCACAAATTCTGATCCACATTATTCTAAAGAATCAGAAATAAGCAGGAAAAGGAAGCCTGGGCACCTTTTTCTTTTTGAGAGGAGCTAATCAAACATTCCCATCAAGCTCCCAGCATTTTGAAAGGCACATTACACTCTCCCCGTCTCACTCAGTCTCTCTCTCACACATACAGAGCTCCTTACATTGATTTAGCTGCTGAATTAGGCAGTGCTCTTTTAAATTTCTCCTCCCTCCCACTTTTTTTTTTTTTTTTTGGATAGAGATTTCAATATTCTAGAGACTAAATTGAAATGGACCAGGCTGTCACACAGATCAAGCTTTTGGAAAGAGAAGGCTCATTTGACTTTGTTCTAGTTCCATTTCTTTAGCTCCTCTGTGCATTTTCAGCAACATTAAAGCTGATACTTAGAGGGGTTTTTTGGTAGTAAAGCGACCACAAATAGTAGACTGGGTAGATCGGAGGACCACAAATAGTCAAGAGTAGATACAAATAGCAGACTTATAAAAGAGAAGGGCAAATGTCTGACCCATTACTCACACTGAGCAGTACCTTATTCCGTAACTGCTTATTTCAAAGTGAATAGGACCACTTACAAAGTAACACACTGTTTCTTTAGCTGAGTTAGATAATGACACCTGAGTATTTATTTATTTATTTATTTTAAAAGTTTTATACCCTGCCCCTCCTGCCAGGCAGCCTGGGGCAGCTCACAACATCAGTAAACTATACAATATATAAAATCTTATAAAACAGGGTAGAACATCATACTCCAATAGTAATAACAATAGCAATAAAAGAAAAAAGAAAAAGAAAACCCACCCGAACCAATCTCCCCCACCTCCTCCGCACCCTTACCCACCTCTCCCTCGCCAAACGCCGGATGGAACAGCCACGTCTTACAGTTTCTACAAAAGGCTGGGAGGGAATTCCAAAGGCGTGGCGTGGCCACCGAGAACGCCCGATCCTGCGTGGCCCCCCCGGGAAACCCAGGGGACCCCCAACATGGTGCCCCCGGATGACTGCAGGGGCCGGTCTAGAACCCGAGGATCTCGCAACTAGACAGGGCCCAGGCCATGTAGGGCTTTATACGTCAAAAACCAACACTTTGAATCCATCCATCCACCCATCCATTTTTAATTTATATCCCGTGCTCTCCCGCCAAAGGCGGCCCGAGGCAGCTCACAACAGATGAAAAATACAAAACATAAATCCAGACAAATCAATACAATATAAGCTACCCCATATCACAAACCCCACCCCAAAAAATACAATACCCTAACAATTCAAAAACATAATTCAATAATACATTTGAACAATATCAAACTTCCTCCCCATATTTCATCCTATTACATTTCAATCAATTCCCTTCACTCTCCCCTTCCTATCCCACTACCCTACTGCCACCAGGGGAGGGGGCCTTCCACTTCTCCCAGAAGGGGAAATACCTTTGAACAAACAAAATATATAATACAAAATCATCATCTACTTGCTCTATTATGATCAGGGCCACAATGCCCTATATTATAACTCAAACAATTTACACATTATACAACAATATACCACACACACCCCTATACATCAATCTACTTATTTTCATAAATTCTTCCTCACCCCTCATCCCTATCTACCATAAATTAAGACCCTCCTTGTTCTTTCCTGCTCTCACCAGGAAGGTACATACCCCTCCGCCTCAGTTCCCCTTCCCACCAAACATCCACAATGTTTGGCTCCCTCCCCAGCCTCGGTCATCGACCATGCCGCCCCTTCGGCACGTGCCACTGGAACGGCCACCGGCATGGCCATCGGCCGCCCCCTGCCCTTGTAGGGGAGGCCCGGAAGTCAGCTTTCCTGGACCACACCTCCTTGGTAACACCGGGGGCAGTTGCAGCGTTTCCCTTGGGCCATCAGTTGAAACCCCCGAGTCCCGCAGCTGTAATTTAGTTCTCTGAAGCCAGTGGCTCTTGACAGAGGGAGGGGATGTTTGCCACCCTCGTTCACAACCCTCATGGGGGAGGGGAGGATCGACACTTGAACCTTCCTTAAACAAATCCCCAAGGGTGTCAGCGGGGGTGGGGGGGGAGCAGTCTCTCCGCTCCATCTCCTCTTCCTCCAGAGGAGCTCACAAATGCCACACACCCCCGCGAGATGTTCCAAAGGGGGGGGGGCAGAAGACTATTGAGCAGCCAGTGCAGAGATCAGAGCACTGGTGTAATGTGCTCCAGGCGGCCCAGCCCCACCAAGAGCTGGGCCGCTGCATTCTGCACCAACTGCAGCTTCCGAGCCGTCATCAAAGGTAACCTCATGTAGAGCGCGTTACAGTAATCTAACCAAGAGGTAATAAAAGCATGGATGATCGTGGCCAGGTCAGGAACCGAAACCAGCAGCCGAAGCCACCGCACCAGATGTAACTGGAGGAAGGCACTTCTCGCCATAGCTTCCACCTGGAGATCCAGGCGGAGCTGCAGATTGAGGAGCAACCCCAGGCTCCGCACCTGGGAAGTCAGTGGGGGACATATTCCATCTACCGAGGGAGCCGTCACCTGCACCGACTTACTCACTAACATCACCTCCATCTTGTCAGGATTCAGTCGCAGTCGATTAGTCCTCATCCAGTCCCCCATAGCTGCCAGACACCGGGTAAGCACCGAGACATTATGATGACTGGAACTGCGGAGGTACATCATAACTTGACATGAACCAGAATACATTCTGGTACAGAATCTATGCTTATATTAAAAAATTTAGGATTGTGAACAGAACTGTGTGCAGTGGACTCTCCATGTACAGTTAGAAAGAAGCTTTAGTCCAGATTCACACACCAGTGGATCCCAGATCCTGGATCACAGGAAGCAGGAAATCCACAAGGAGTGGGCCACAATGGCAGGAGCTATGGAAATATGCAATTTCTCTAGATTCCCAGTTCAGTGAGACTTTTTACCCCAAACCTTACTATACTGCCATTGCCTAGAACAAAATCTCCCAACAATTCCACCAGCTAATACAGTTATGATAGTCTGTATCCTATAGCACTGGTCTCAAATCTTATTCACTTACCATCAATTGGACCTTTAATTAGACTCAGCATAAAACTGATCACTTGAATGTGAACCTTGGCTGTTGAGTGGACTCAAGCACTGTCCTTTAGACCCTACAGGGCAAAGACCTTCATTGCACATGCCCTCTATTTCTTGAGGATATCAGATGGCTACTGACTCTGCTCCTGTGCAGAAAGTAACACATATCCACCAGCTAAAGAAAACTATGGAAAAAAACATACATGGACTCAAGGTGGTGGCCAGAGAGGTCACTGCAGAAAGAATGGTTTGACTATGGGATCAGAAAGCTATCAAGAGTCACAGATTGACAAATCTCCCAAAGAAGGAAGAATAATTGTTTCATTTATTGCAGGTTAAAGGAATCTACGCTTGCATCAGTTTGAGAAGTCTCCATTTATTAATTATCTATATTTATTTGTGACAACTGGTTTGGGTTGCTATTATATTTGATATTCCAAAAATGAAGAAATGGAAGGGTAGCCATGAGATATTATTTCTTCTTTTATCTTCTGTGACCAGATTATTAACATTTTATATCAATGTTGATAAGTGCAACATGATGTGCACATAGGAAAAAATAATGCGCACTATATGTACAGAATATTGGGTTCTAAATTAGGTGTTCCAACTCAAGAAACAGATCTTGGAATCATTGTGGATAGTTCGCTGAAAATATCCACAGACAGGATAATCCACCCCTATTAAAGTTCAATGCCACTGAGTTCAATAGGCAGAGGACTGCACCCTCAGTGTGCAGCAGTAGTCACAAAGGCAAACAGAACACTAGGAATTATTGGGAAAGGGATAGAAAATAAAACAGGAAATATTATAATGCTGCTATAACTTGCTCCCTCTTGCCCACATGGCAGCTTGGGGTGGCTCACAGCCAAAATACAACAATATAAAAGCAATGCAAAGATCTATCTATCTATCTATCTATCTATCTAGATAGATAGATAGATAGATAGATAGATAGGTGGCAACGATGGGGAGGGCGTTCCCGGTGGCTGCCACTAAACTAGATAGATAGATAGATAGATAGATAGATAGATAGATAGATTTATAAAATTATCAAAGAGTGGAACCAAATCCCCCCACCCTACCCAACCCTTCCCGTCTCCCTCCCCAAAGGCCTGGCAGAACAGCCAGGTCTTACACTGTCTCTGGAACAAGAGGAGGTCTGGAACTAGGTGGGCCTCCATCGGGAGGGAATTCCACAGTTTAGTGGCAGCCACCGGGAACGCCCTCCCCATCGTTGCCACCTGGGAAACCCAGAGGATTTCGGGTCTGGTGTCCCCGGCCATCTGCAGGGGCCGCACCATGGACCGGGGTGTGAGGCGGTCCTGCAGGTAAGCAGGGCCCAGGCCATTTAGGGCTTTATAGGTTAACACCAACATCTTAAGAACATCAGAAGAGCCATGCTGGGTCAGACCAATGGTCCATCTAGCCCAGCATCCTGTCTCTGATAGTGGTCAATCACGATGGCTTGAGAGAAACACCCAACAGGTCACAATGGGGGATCCATTTCCTGTTGGTTTCCCCCAGCTCCCATCATGTTACCTGATCCTGTCTGGCTACTAGCTACTAATGGACCTATCTTCCAGAAACTTGTCCAAACCTCTTTTAAACTCAGCTATAGTACTGGCCCTTACCACAGCCTCTGGCAGTAGATTCCACAACCCAATTATATGCTGAGTGAAAAAATATTTTCTTTTATTTGTTTTAAACTTGCCACCCATGAGTTTCATGGAGTGTCCCCTAGTTCTAGAACTAGCTGAGAGGGTAAATAACTGTTCCTTGTTTATTGGTTCCACCCCACTTATGATTTTATAGACTTCTATCATATCGCCTCTCAGTCATCTCTTCTCCAAACTGAAGAGCCCCAACCTACCAAGCCTCTCCTCATATGGGAGCCCTTCCATGTTCGTGATCATTTTTGTTGCCCTTCTCTGTACCTTTTCTAGTTCAGCTATGTCTTTTTTGAGATGGGGCGACCAGAACTGCACACAATATTCGAGGTGCGTTGGCACCATTGATTTGTATAGAGGCATTATGACATCCTCTGTTGTTATTATTATTATTATTATTATTATTATTATTATAAGCATTTATATAGTGCCAGCAATGTACCTGGCACTTTACAAAGAATAATATAGACATGGTTCCTGCCCGAGGGCTTACAATCTAAAGACAGGGGGAGGGGAGACAGGGAAGGGGGAACAGAGTGAGAGACAAGGGATGTGACATTCATGAGGATGCAAAAGCTCAGGTATGCGTTCTTGGCTTGGTTGCAGTAAGCTGGGAGTTTACAGATAGCAGGTGGGGGATAATCCTGGGTGGGAATGGTTAGCATGAATTAGGAAGAGCAGAGCGGAAGAGGTGGGTTTTGAGGAGGGACTTGAAAGTGTGGAGGGCTGGAGCCAGCAGATGAGGGCAGGGAGGGAGTTCCAGGTGTGCGGGGCAGCGAGGGAGAAGGGACGAAGGCAGTTGGGGGATCAGGGAAGGCGTGGGAGGGTGAGGGTGGGGATGGAGGAGGAGCGGAGTGGTCAAGCAGGGGTTTGGAGGGGGATCAAGTAGGGGGGAGCAAGGTTGTGAAGGGCTTTGTAGGTGAATACAAGGAGCTCGTGCAGAATGCGCTCAGGAAGGGGGAGCCAGTGGAGAGAGGAGAGGAGAGGCTGCACATGGTCAGAGCGATGAGCTAGGTGGATGATCCTGGCAGCAGAGTTTTGAACAGAGACAAGAGAAGAAAGGTGAGAGCGGGGAAGGCCAGCGAGGAGGAGGTTACAATAGTCGAGGTGTGAGATGACTAGGGAGTGGATGAGCATTTTGGCAGAGGAGACAGACAGAAAAGGGCGGATGTTGGCAATGTTGTGGAGGGAGAAGCGGCAGGATTTGGCAACTGAGTCAATATAGGGTTTGAAGGTAAGGTTCGAGTCGAAGATGAAGCCCAAGCTGCGGGCTTGGGGGACAGGGAGGATGGAGACCTCATCAATGGTAATTGACAGGGAAGAGGGAGAGGAAGAATTGGGAGGGAAGATCAGGAGTTCAGTATTTGCATGTTCAGTTTGAGTTGGCATTGAGACATCCAGACATCAGAGAGACGGTTGGTAAGACGAGCTTGAACAGAGAGGGAGAGGGAAGGAGTGGAGAGAGAGAGTTGAGTGTCGTCAGCGTATAGGTGGTATTGGAAGCCGTGGGAGGCAATGAGTTTGCCTAGGGATTGCCTAGAGAAGAGGAGAGGACCAAGGACAGAGCCTTGGGGAACCTAGACTGAGAGGGGTAGGGATGAGGAGGGGGAGGAGTTAGGAAGAGATACACTGAAGGAGCGGTCAGAGAGGTAAGAGGAGAACCAGTCGAGGACAGAGTCCCGGAATCCCAGGAAGTGGAGCGATTCAAGCAGGAGCGAATGGTCAACAGTGTCGAAGGCAGCAGAGAGATCAAGGAGAACAAGAATAAAGGCGGTTGGATTTAGCCACAAGAAGTTCGTTGGTGATCTTAGCAAGAGCAGTTTTAGTGGAGTGAAGGAGGCAGAAGCCAGATTGGAGGGGGTCAAGGGAGGAGTTGGCGGAGAGGAGGTCGAGGTAATGGGAGAAAACAACCTGTTCAAGGAGCTTGGAGGCAAAAGGGAGGAGTGAGACAGGATGGTAATTAGAGGGTTCAGCAGGATGCAGCGTGGACTTCTTGAGGATGGGGGAGACAGTGGAGTGCTGAAGGCAGAGGGCAAGGAGCCGGTAGAGAGGGAGAGGCTGATGATGTGCCAGAAGGGAGGGGCGACGGTGGAGGCAATGGAGGTCAGGAGGCGCGAAAGAATGGGGTCCAGGGGTCAAGTGAGGGGTTGGAGGAGGAGACCAGGGAGGAGATTTCCTCAAGAGAGATGGGAGGGAAGGAGGACAGGACAGAGGTTGGGGAAGGAGGGAGGGGGGGAGTAGTAGGGGGAGAGGACTTGGAAGCAATATCCAGGTGGATCTTGTCACTCTTAGAGGTGAAAAAGAGAGCAAGATCCTGAGCGGAGAGAGAAGAGGGAGGAGGAGGACAGGGGGGGTTGAGAAGGGAGTCAAAGGTGGAAAAGAGTCGGCCAGGGTCAATTTGGGAGACATAGTACTGCTGTCTAGCGAGGGAGATAGCAGATTTGAGTGACGAGAGGCAGAATTTGATGTGGAGGAAGTCAGCGCGGTAGTGGGATTTGTGTCAGAGGCGTTCCGCAGCCCGGGTGCAGGAGCAGAGATGGCGAATGGTGGGGGTGAGCCAAGGGCAAGGGTTACAGGAGCGAGCCCTTCCAAATAATTCCTAACATTCTGTTTGCTTTTCTGACTGCTGCTGTGCACTGAGCTGTGAATTTCCTTGTATTGTCCACAACATCCTCAGATCCTTTTCCTGAGTGGTGACTCCTAGCTTAGTGCCCAGATTGTGTACGCATAGTTTGGATTATTTTTCCCTACGTACATCACTTTGCACTTGTCCACATTAAATCTCATTTGGCATTTAGATACCCAGGCACCCAGTGTCATAAGATCCCGTTGCAGTTCCTCACAGTCTGCTCATGTTTTAACTACCTTGAATAACTTGGTGTCATATGCAAATTTGATCACCTCACTCTTAACATCCTTTTCCAAATCATTAATGAATACATTAAACAGCACCGGTCCCAATACAGATCCCTGAGGCACACCTCTTTTTACATCTCTCCATAGTGAAAACTGACCATTTAGTCCTACTGTTTGCTTTTGATCTTTTAACCAGTTTCCGATCCATAGTAAGACACTAACTCCTATCCCATGACTTTTCAATTTTCTCAACAGTCTCTCATGAGGGACCGTATCAATATGCTTTCTGGAAATCCAGGTACACTAGATCTACTGGGTTTCCCTTGTCCACATGCTTATTATACCCTCAAAGAATTCCAACAGGTTAGTGAGGGATGACTTACCTTTACTAAATCTGTGTTGACTCTTCCCCATTAAATTATGTTTGTCAACATGCCCTGTAATTCTGTCCTTAATGATGGTTTCCACCATTTCCCCCAGCACAGATGTCAAGCTTACTGGTCTGTAGTTTCCAGGATTGCCTCTGGATCCCTTTAAAAATATCGGGGTTACATTTGCCACTCTCCAGTCCTCGGGTAGAGTGGCAGATTTTAGTGACAGGTTACAAATTACTAACAGTAGATCTGCGATTTCATATTTGAGTTCCTTCAGACCTCTGGGGTGAATGCAGGGGCGGATTGGCCATTGAACCCACCGGGAGGATTCCCAGTGGGCCGGGCCATCTGGGAGGGCCGCTCTTGCCCCAATTAAAAAAAATTGTTCTCGGTCCCCCGTTGGGGGGGGGGGAGGGCTCAGGCCGGCCCGTTCCAGGCTGCCACAGCCTGGAATGGGCCGGCCTGAGTTCCCTCCCACCCACCCCTCACATAGTCTGGCCCCAGCCCTCCCTCTCGGAAGTATAAAAGCAACTTCCGGGAGGGAAAGACTCGTGGCCAGAGCATGCGAGGAGAGGAGCAGGAGGCTCAGAGTGCTCTACGCGCCCACTACAACTTACAACTTGAAGCAGCAGCAGCAGAAGGCAGCAGGTGGGTTCTGGGGCCACCTGGCTGAGGGCTTG
>QEPC01005214.1:835757-853614 GCA_003113815.1 Sphenodon punctatus
GGCAGGGACCCGAGTTGACTGCACCAAAAAATCTTAAATTCTGCAACCAGTGAAGCCAAATTCTGCAAATTCACTGCGAGCATTAATATTTGCATAATTAGCTTGATTTGCATAACGATGCATGCTGGGAAGCAAATTTGCAATCGGTTTGACATAGAATCACAACTTTGCTAATCAAACACAACTCAAATCCTCTAGAATTTCAGCACCTCCCTCACGCAAACATAGGGCCTTCAGACCCCACCCACCCACAATTAATCTCCCAGGGGCCTATTTACCCTCAGGTCATGGTCAGGATTGGCTGATTCTGCGAGAATTGGCTGATTCTGCGAAAATCACTGCAAATTGCAGCAATGCAGTCAACTCAGGCCCCTGTGCCCACCACTCCACTGGCATGGCCCCTGCCACCTCTGCCATGTGCCCCATTACCTGCCTTACGGGTAGCAGACTGCCCTCGCCTGCTTCCCTTCTCCATTTCTCCCACCCAAATAATGCAGAGGAAGAGTTTTTATATATATATATATATATATTATTTATACAAATGTGGAATATAATATATATCTACTACACTAACTAACTGCTATAAACTATTCCAAAACCTATGGAACTAAATGGATTATCTAATATCTACAAAGGCCTAGTCCTACAAACACACTATAAAATATTAAAACTGATTGTCGCAGGGGGTGTCCCCCAGGGCCACATGGGGCCCTGGGGTTGCACTCTGGGAAATTAGCTCACTCCACTGCTATGCTATTTCAGCCTCAAGCCTCAGCTAAATCTCCCTCTTTACGGCAGGGGGTACCCTCTCAGGACACACCACACAGTCCAGAGGGTATCAAGTCCACAGTCCTTTATTGAACACAACCAGTGTACACAGTCCCTGGGGCTGCCGGCTCAGTCACCTCCACCCTGCAGGCCCAGGTCCGTCTCTCTCAGGCACAGAAGCACCACAATATCAACCCCCAAAGTCCATCCAGCGTTAAACCCCCAGGCTCTGGCCAAGCCTTCTCCAGGAAAGAGGCACAGCCTCTCCTGGGCACAGCCTCTCCCACTTGCCTGGGTCCCTCTGGTTCTCCAGCCTTCAGCACCCTGGATAGCATAGAGCAGGAAGGCTTTTTCAGGGAGATGTTGCTCCTTCAGCTCCCTGGCAGAGACTTCCTTCTCTCTGCCTTGTCTCGTCTTATACACAGCAGAGTGGGCATGGCCAGGCTTCTACTCTTCAGCCTTAAAGGGCGAGTAACCTGCCCACTCTGTCACAGGGGTTTCTCAGCCTGTGCTCCCCACAGGCTGATCCTCAGCTCTGGGGCTGCCTCTGCCACACCCCTGTGTGCGCTCAGCCCTCTGGCTGGCCTACACAGCCCCCTTCTTAAAGGGGCAGCAGCCCCACAGGACTGCTCCCTGCTACACTGATTCACTACACACTATCTCTATCTCTCTCTATAACTAAGCTAACTCCTACAACTATCTATCTATGGTATCTCTCTCTCTCTCTATATATATACACACAGGGATGGGGGGGGTACACACAGACAGCTCACAACAAACAACACAGGGAGGGGTACAAAACTGAAATGAAACCTAAATCAATCTAATCCTACTCTAAATAAATCCAAAAACAGGGGAAGGGAATCAGGGATGGAATATCTACAGGGAGGAGTGAGGGATTCAATGGAGGGGAGGGAGAAAGAACACAGGGAGGGGTAAAAAATAAAAATAACACCTAAATCTATCTAATCTAATCTAAATAAATGAAACTATGGAGGTAAATGTGTGGAAATGGGTGAAATAGGAGGAGGATGGCAATGGGTTGGGGATGGCAAGTCTGCTTCTCAGCTACTCCCCTTCCCCCACCCCCCCGGGCCTGCCAGCCAGGTTTTTCCCGCCTGAACTCATCTGAATGCAGCCGAACTGTTCGGGGGTTTTGGCATTCGGTTCGGGCATTCGGTTTGGCCATCCAAACTGGCTGAGTTCGGTCCAAACTCCAAACATCCGAACCACGTTTGCACATCCCTAATTACTAGTAGCCAGCATGGATTTATCAAGAACAAGTCATGCGAGACTAATCTTCTCTCCTCTTTAGATCGAGTTACTAGTTTAGTAGATCATGGGAATGCTGTGGACATAATATATCTTCATTTCAGCACAGCATTTGACAAAGTCCTCCATGATATCCTTGTTGACAAGCTTGTAAAATGTGGGCTAGATGATAATACCATTAGGTGAATTTACAGCTGGTCAAAGAGTGCTCATCAGTGACTCCTCATCAGTCTGGAAGGAGGTATTGGTGGGGTGCTGCAGGACTCTGTCATGGGACTGGTATGGTTCAACATCTTTATTAATGACTTGGATGAGGGAGTAGAGGGAATGCTTATTAAATCTGCAGATGACACAAAACTGGGAGGGATAGCTAACACCTTAGAAGAGAGAAATAAAATTCAAAATGATCTTCATACATTGGAAAACAGAGCTGAAACTAACACAATTAAGTTCAATAGAGATAAATGTAAAGTTCTGCATTTAGGTAAGAAAAATCAGATGTACAAATACAGGATGGGGTGTACTTGGCTTGACAGAAATACATGTGAAAAGGATCTAGGGATTGTAGTTGATCACAAACTGAACATGGAGTCAGCTGTGTGATGCAGCCACCAAAAGGCTAATGCAATTTTAGGTTGCATTAACAGAAGCATAGTTTTCAAGCCACATGAAGTAATAATCTCACTCTAGTCTGTGCTGGTCAGACCTCATCTGGAGTACTGTGTCCAGTTCTGGGCGCTGCACTTTGAGAAGGACATTGAAAAACTGGAACGAGTTCAGAGGAGGGCGACAAAGATGGTCCTATAAAGAATCATTGAAGGAGCTGGGTATGTTTAGCCTAGAGAAAAAAAGACATGATAGCTGTCTTCCACTACCTGAAGGCCTGTCACAGAGAGACTAGCAAAGACTTGTCCTCTCTTGCCCCTGAAGCCAAGACTAGAAATAATGCGCTCAAATTACAAGAAAGCAGATTTCAGTTAAACATTAGGAAGAACTTCCTAACGGTGTTTGACTGTTGAACAAATTGCCTAGGGAGGTGGTGGGCTCTCCTTCACTGGAGGTTTTCAAACAGAGGCTGAAATGCTGTTGCTGCAGATTTCCTGCATTGAGCTAGATGGACCTTGGACTAGATGACCTCTGAGGGTACCTTCTAACTCTATGATTCTAAGTTATGAATAACATACTTATGGCCACATAGCAAGTCAGGCTAATTATGAAGTTGTTTGTAAATTGATTATTTTAAACCAAGGAAATGAGGTAAACTATGCGTACTTGTGTGACCATGACGTAGATTTCTCTTCACAACATCCTTCCTGGTTTTAGAGGTGGGCAGCTGGAGCACCGAGAGATTAAATGACTTGTCCAAAATACACACGAAGTCTGGGACAATGCCAGCAGCTAACTGGTGGCTGCCCCCAGGCATTAGCTGCTCTGGTCCCATTGCACCCCCCACCCCACCCAATGTGGGTCACTGACTGTGGAGCGTGGTCTCCTGCTGCCACGTTGCTGTTCATGCCAGGTGCCACTCCCTGAAGTTGATACTGGCCAATCAGGAGATTGGGGGCCTCTTTTCACATGGGCCGCATGCAGCATGAACCACTGTGTTGGCACTGACTAACCCTGAGGCCCAAGTACTACTACAGCAGCAGCAGCAGCAGTAGTAGTAGTAATCTTTCTCCAGGCAGCAGTAGCATCCAGCAATCCACAAGCCTCAGAGAAGCGGTGGCAGCACATCCAGATTCAGGAAAGGAGTTGGGTAGGCTTCTTTATGGGAGTGGTGCTGGGGATGAGAGGCAGAAAGGGGGACAGAAGTTTTATTTTGTTGAGCTTTTCAAGATACCAAGGGTTGATCCTGCAAACAATACCCTGCTTGGCACTGAGTGAATGTTTTATCTCTTTATTAGTGAACGGCTATGGTACGGAGACTGCGCTTGTGGCCTTGGTCAATGACCTTCGCCGAGAATTAGAAAAGGGTCGTTTGACCCTGTTGATTCTGGTTAGATCTATTGGTTGCTTTTGATACCGTTGACCATGAGTTGTTGGTGACTCGTCTGTGGGACCAAGCTGGGATGGGAGGAACCGTTCATGAATGATTCCACTCATTCCTGGCCGGAAGAACTCAGTGAGTGGTGCTCGGGGAACATTTTTCATCTCCCTGGGGCCTCTCGTGTGAAGTTCTGCAGAGTTTTAACTTTTCCCCTCTCCTGTTCAGTGTATATATACAGCCTTTGAGCGAGTTTGTCCGGAGCTCTGGAGTTCAATGTCATGAATATGCTGATGACACCCAACTCTATCTCTCCTTTTCATCTGACCCAGGCCCTGCAGTCTCGGTGCTCACACGATGTCTGGTGGCTGTGGGAGACTGGATGAGGACGAGTCAACTAAGGATGAATCCCACAAGACAGAGGTGATGCTAGTGGGGAAGGTGGTGGATGTGGCATCCCCTGTCATTGACGGGGTCCGCCCCCTACTTGTTCCTCAGGTTTGGAGTCTGGAAGTGCTCCTTGACTCACAGCTCTGCCTAGATGCCCAGGTTGGGGCTGTGGCGAGGAGCGCCTTCCACCAATTACATCTGGTGCAACAGCTTCGGCCATATGTCTCAGACTCTGACCTGGCCACTATCATCCATGCTTTCATTACCTCAAGACTGGACTATTGTAATGCACTCTATGTGGGGCTGCCCATGGTGATGGTTTGGAGACTGCAACTGGTGCAGAATGTGGTGGCCCGCCTCCTTATGGGGACGGGTCGCTGGGAGCACATTACACCTGTGCTCTGTTCTCTGCACTGGCTGCCTATAGTCTTGTAGGCCCGATTCAAGGTGCTAATTCTTACGTATAAAGTTCTACATAGCTTGGGCCCTATATATCTATGGGACTGCCTCACTCCCCGTGCCCTTGATTGGCCCCAGTGGTCGCTGGGAGGGCCCTTCTTGAGGTCTCCTGGATATCCCAGGTGGCTACCATGGAAAGGGCATTCTCGGTGGCCACCCCGCGGCTATGGAACTCCCTCCCAGCAGAGTTCTGGGTGGCTCCGGACCTTTCCTCCTTCTGACGTCGGTGTAAGACTTGGCTGTTCCACCAGGCTTTTGGTGAGGGTGGGTTTTATTATTTTCCTGTTGGGGGGTTAGGGTGGGGTTTTATATATTTTGCTGTATTTGATATTTTCCCCAAGTGTGGGGAGGCTGTGCTCCCTTCTTTTGGTCCCTGCTTGTTTTCTCCTTTTGGATAATGTTTTATGGTGGATTTTATATATTTTTTGTGTTTTCTATTGTAAACTGCCCAGGCTGCCTTGGCAGGAGGGGTGGGGTAAATTAAATAAAATAAAATTTATTCTGCACAAGTTCTGATAACATCTGAATGTGTAGTTAAAGTGAAAGTGTTCCTGGTACTACAGGTTTTCTCACCTTAAAGAGAGACTATGTGTAAAAGATTAATTCTGTTATTATTACAGTCAAGAATGTATGAACTTCAAGCCTAACCAAAAAAGAAAGCTTGGGAGAAAATTACAGTAAAAGGTAAATAATAATCTACATCGGACCTTGCTGTAACTCAAAATCAAATTCTTCATTATTTGGCTGAAAGTGGTTAAAAGAACTTCCACCTAAATCAGTCCAGAATAAGAAATGTGCCCAAAATACGTTTGGGTGTTTTCAGCCTATACTTGATTTTTGTTAACCTAGTAAGAAACTAAATTAGTGTGGGTAGAGAGGCTACTAAAAAACAACAGGAGCCAGCCTGCTGGCCTTGTTCATCAGTAGAATTTTGCAAAATTGACAGAACCTACTGGACAAAATCCATACCTACAAGGCACTTCGTGCCCTTGCCCTTCCTATCTCTATGCACTCCTTTCCTGCTACACTCCAGTCTGGGAGCTCTGCTCCTCCTCTGTCACCGCCACTTCCACCTGCTCATGACTCCCTTGCTCCTTGAAATGTATTCACTCCTTCTCCCTTGCTGCCCCTATGCCTGGAACTCCCTCTCCGAACACATTCTCTCCACTCCCTCCCAACCTTCGAATCCCTCCTAAAAACTTACCTCTTCTGGTCAGGCATTTCCTAGTTCCTCATCGCCTTAGTCTGCTCCCTGATGTCCCTTTCTCGTGTGTAACTAAGCTAAGCACGTACACCTGTGACCTCTCAGCTTCATGAATGTATCCCTGCCTCTCTCCTCTGTTCCCCCACACCCAGTGTGTCCCCTCCTTTGTCTCTTCAAGTTTGTAAGCCCCCTGGGGCAGGGACCCTGTCTATATTTGACAGCTGTGCTTGTGCTATATAAATACTGTAAAATAATAATAATAAAAGTAATAATTATATATTATAATGGTGAATAATACTGTATTAATTGATTTGGCCTGCTTTGAATCGGGTCCGACAAAGAGGATAAAAACGCTATTCATCTTTGTCTTATTCAGATACTTGTTTTTCTTTTCTGGGTTGGTTCCCACCCCCCACGCCCTGATTGTTGTGTTTTGAATGTTCTGTCAAATAACTGACCACCTGAACTGAAATGGCCAAGAACACTGGAAAAAAAATGGGTATCCAAAAAAGGAACATCAAAATATATGGATACACGAATATCATTTTGGGTACAGATATTGGTTGAAACATTTGGATGGCTATCAAAAATGCAAATGATATTCATGACTTAAAAAACCCCTCTTCATTTCATCTCTAGCTGTAATGTCTGCAAGGAAGCTGGGAACATCTGGTTGGGTTTAGGTCAATATACCCATCTGAAAACCTACACCTGCTCAATACACAGCGATGAAAGTTTAACAACTTGCCAGAAGGTGGCACTCAAGCAGAGCCTTGTGACTCCCGAGTCCCTAACAGTACTTACCTAACCTAAGTATCTGTACTGAAGGGAAGAGGGGAGAAGTCTTTCCTCTAGAAAGATCACCTAGCACTTCAGCTCCATTTCACCATATATAGGACCACATATTACAGAAAGTTAGTAAGCTGTTCTCCCGATTACTCTCTCACTTTGGGTGAATCTTCAGACCTCTACTTAAATGGCTAAAAAAATGTAGAGTGGAAGAGTATGATTTATTGCCCATATGTGAATTCCTTGTATATTACTGATATGGAAAATTTTAACTTCCCAGAGACAATTATACAATATCTAATGAAACTGGCTCTAATGCATGCCAGATCTAATTTGTTTTTGAAACTTGCTTGCTTCTTATTCAGTTTTATGAGCTAATTTGTGTACATGATGAAAGGCTGAACTGGAGAATGTATTTGGTTTAGGTATTGTGAATCATAGAACTTTATGGCTAGATGACTTTGTAAAAGGCCATCTAATCCACCCCGCCCCAGCCATGTCCTTAAGCAGGACCAGTGATAGCTATCCCATTTCTGATATATTTGTCTAATTTATCCTAAGAGCTTCCAATGATGGGGACTCCTCTATATCCCTTGACTGACTGACTGATTGCCTATCTATTCCTCTGGTTAGAAAATTATTCCTGATACTTAACCTAATAATTCCTCTTTCAGTTTAAGCTATTACCTTTTCTCCTACCATCATTGGCCATGGAAAAAATGATTGGATATCATCCTGCTTATAGCAGCCTTTTATACATTTGAATACTGTTATCATACCTACTCCCTCCTGACCTTCTTTTCTTTAGGCTAAACACAGAGCCAATTTCTTCAGTCTTTCCTCATATGGCTGCATTTTGAACTCTTATCATCTTTGGGTGAAAACAGACATAACGCTAACTCTACTTTAACACCACTTTAACCTTTCTTATGCATGTTACAGGACTGTATTGGTGCCCTATGCAGCTTATGCATGTTGCAAGGCTGCAGAGGGCACCAGTACAGTCGTGCAACATGCCTAAGGGTGCATTCTGGCGTGCGTTTAATTCGCACAGCAGCGGCGGCGGCATTGTGCGATTTAAAGCAACGCGCACTTCCGGGTTGGTGTGAATGCACCAATTCAGCGTAACGCGAACTGTTGGAGCTGCTTGGAGCAGCTTTTAAAACCGCACTCCAACAGTTCACATTACGCTGAAATGTGCGCACTAGGTGCATTCACACCAACCCAGAAGTGCACGTTGCTTTAAATCGCACGATGTCATCGCCGCTGCTGTGCGAATTATGCGCACATCTGAATGCAGCCTAAGAAATGTTAAAGCGGTGTTAATGTGGAGTTAGCATTATTTCTGTTTTCACCCCTTGTTACTCTTATTAGAATCCAGTCCATTTTCTCAATGCCTTTAATAGTGTGTGAGAACCATAACTGGATGCAGTTCTCCATCACAAGCCTGACGAGTGCCAAGGAGAATGGAACAACAATTACTTCCTGTGCCTTAAGTATAACCATTCTGCGAATGCAAACAAAAGCGTATTGGCCTTTTTTGCAACTGCATCATATTGCTGCTGCATAATTACTTAGTGACTGTGACAGGGCATTTGAAAAGACTAAGAAGTCATTAATGTCAGTCAGTTATTGGTAAATTGTGACACAAAGCTGAAATGACTTCATGTTGCAAGGGCACAGCAAAAGGCACAGGAATTGTCAATGCCAAATGGGATTTAAGTGTTCTAGAACTTTGGCCAAAGCAGAAATAAACTACAGTCAGATATTTTGTTTTATTTCAAATATATACCTCAGTAGGTAAAAAGATCCTATAGCAAACTTGACTAGAAAGACAGGCTCTGAATACTATACAGTGAGTGCCGTTACAATCCTGAGGTTTCCTGTGCAGCTGCAGTTACCTATACCACAATATTCTGTACACTGTATTTAGGACATATAATGGCCACAAATGACACATTATAATTTTGCAACTTTGAACAGCAAATGCTAGACGTGACTGTTCTCAACTATATTTGGAGTCACAAAATTCTATGCTTAGCTGTATAGGAGGAGGTTTGAACTTATTACAGACCACAAGCCTCTTGTTAATTTTTTTGAAACTAAACTGAGGTTGCCAACTTTAGAGCCTGTTGCATTTCTGAACCAGGCAGGATGTGATGCCTGCATCCAGCACTGTAGTGTAAGGGAAAAGCGAGCTGAAAACCACAGAAATGATCTGCTGCTAGGAGGGAGATATCTGCCTCAGTGAATCACTTTTGGAAGCATTCGCAGTGACTGCAAAAGGAAACTGTGCAGAGACTGAGCAGGACTCAGGCTGCAGTCCTGTAACAATTGTCAATAGCAAAACTACCATTGATTTTAATGGACAAGGATTGCACCCTCAATCAAAAGATATTGACAAATATGATCCTCTTAAAGCCAATCCCAGATGGTGTCTTCAACTGATGCTATTACACATAAACTTAAAAGCTTTTTGTGTGTAAGCAAATGTTTAGTCTTAGGGAAGATGTGCTGTGGTGGCGTTAGAAAGAAGGAACTGTACAAGCAGCAGGAGACTTTTCTCTCTGCTTGTTTCCTGATATTAGTGTCAATTCAAATGGCAGAGCTGCTCCATGGGAACTAGGCACTGGTTTGGGGCTGGTAATCACCTGCATGATTGTAACAGGCGCATGTTAGCACTGGCCTAAAAAGAGCAGGTCGCATTATAATAAAGGATAACATCACAAGCAGATGCTAAAAGGTGCAGGTGCTGACCGCAGTAGAGGACAGCACCAGCCAGCCACCTATCAAAGTGGAAAGCCCTAAGGACTTATGGGTATAAATTAAAGAAACTAACCCTCAGACTGCATGGGGAAGCCAGAGAGTGACGAGCTCCAGAACTGAGCTCTCCATCGAGGCTCAAGTGGAAGCCTGACTGGGGGAGAGAGATTGCTGCAGGCTACTTAGGGTTCAGCCCAGACAACTGTGGGACAAGCAAAGGGGCAGGCGTTGCTTTGGGACAAGACCAGCAATGTGAGTCTTGAAGGTGGGGACTGTCTTTATATTACTCCCAGAAGAGGCTTTTGAAGAGACTATATGGCCAGTAGCTTTAAGATCAGCCCAGACTTCCTGCCATGTGGAATCTAGCAGTCGGTTCAGAACAAGTTTCTTTGCCCCCTTAAATCCCAACTGGGACAAGGCCCCAATAGAGAAACCCAGCTGTCTGATTTTCTCAACCACTAAAGTCAACCAAGGGTTCGGAAAGTTGTCGGATAGAACCAACTGGGCCCAGGGGGCTGCCAAGTCGAAGAAAAGACGTAGATAATACGTAATAGCCCCTTGCCAGACCTTGGCCCGCAAGGGGAGCAGGCCACACTCGCGGCAAAGCACCTGCGTCGGGATGCCAGGTGGCGCCATCAAGATCACCCGTGCTACCCCCGCCTGGAATTTCTCCAAGTCCCTCAACTTACTCAGGGCCCAGAAAGGGGCCCCGTACAACAACTGGGGTACCAACTTGTGCTTGTAGAAGTGGATTGCCGGAGCAACTAAGTGACCTTCCCCCGCCCTGAAAAAACTGAGCAGGTTTATTTTTAATCTCCTAGCTCTATTCAAGGAGAATTGCGCCTGCAAATTCCATGCCCCAGATGCCTGGAACAGCAGGCCCAAATACTTGTATGCCGGGACCTGTGCTATCTCCTGGTTTGCCAACTTCCATCTGTGTAAAGTCTTTTTCCGCGTGAAACAAACTATTTTGGACTTTTCTTGGTTTATCTCCAGCAGATTGTCCTGACAAAAACTCCCAAAGGCGGCCAACAGACAGCGCAGCCCAATCTGGGTCCATGATAACAGGACCGTGTCGTCCGCATACAGGAGGCAGGGGATTTCTACCCCCCCCCCCCACTAGGGGAGCGTGGCTGGTCGTCGTTGCCAGGGCTTCCATAATGTCATTTAGATAAATAGAGAAAAGCATCGGGGCCAGGACGCATCCCTGCTTCACCCCTGTCTCTTATACACATCTAGATGTGTATAAGAGACAGCTCCACAGGTATACTATCCGACACTGCCCCCAGATGGTTTAGCCTCACCCTGATAGAATTTCCCCTATGGAGATTTATAATCAAGTGCAGCAGCCTTGGGTCAAGATCCAGGGCTGCCAATTTCCTCCACAACCGGTCCCTTGGAATGGTGTCAAACGTTGCCCTCAAATCAATGAAGGCAGCAGTGTGAGGACCTTGCATATTTTCCAACCAGGTGGGATAGCAGAAAGCAGTGGTCGCTGGTGGATCTCCCCTTTTGGAAACCTATTTGGGCATTTGACAGAGTGCCCTTCACTTCCAGCCATCCATGTAACCTTGCCAGCAAATACTTGGCATACAGCTTACTTATGATGTTCAGTAAGCTGATCGGCCTGTAGTTACTTGGGGAGGCTGGGTTGCCCTTCTTAAAAATAGGGACAACAATCGCTTGTCCCCAGTCTGCTGGGATGATACCTGACTCATTTATCCGTGAGAAAAGGGCAGCCAAAATGGGAGCCCACCACTCCACATCAGCCTTCAAACACTCTGCCGTTATACCATCTGCTCCCGGGGCCTTCCCTGCCTTCAGACTGGAAATTAAAGCAGCTACCTCCTCAGGCGTAACCGGGTCCCAGGTGGGGGCAGGTATAGCCAAAGCCAACTCTCTCACCAAAGGTCTGAAAGCCATGTACAGACTGGAGAAATGTTGGACCCAGTCATTCTCAGAGACCGAAGGGGCAGTGTGGGAAAATGCCTCTAAACCAATACCTCTCACCATTTTCCAGAAACGCGTTGGGTTGTATGTAAAGGCTTCACTGAGCTCTCCCCACTTTAATTTGTAGTGAGCATTCCGTTTTGCCTTCAGCAGTGCTCTGTACTCCCTTCTCTTGCTCAAAAAAGCCAGAAGAAACCCATTCTCCTGTGTAACCCTGAAATGGCGATAGTGGCGTCTAAGTTCTGACCTAAAAAGCTGGCATTCTTCATCAAACAAGCCACGCAGGATCCTACAGCCCAAGTCCTCAACACTAGGTCCAAGATAAGTAACAAAAAGGATAGGGGCAAGCCAATCCACCATAGACTGGTACCAAATGAGTAACCCTGCTTGTGTGGTAATAGTTTCTAACTTCGCCAGCAGCTGTGTACCAGTCACAGAATTTACTAAGGTCCTAAACTCATTCCCTGTGTGGTCATCCCAGTGCTGCCTTCTCCTTAACCCCCCCCCCTAGGGGAAATATAAGTAAACTCCCCTGGCCGATCCATCCAATGGCGACCATTAAGTGGGTTGGCCAGTGCCAGTCCGCCGGCATTTATACTTGAGTCCCTAGCTTTCCTAACCTCAAGAGGGCCATCCTCCTCAGTGTCCCGCCCCTTCCCAATGAGACCCAGGTCACAGTCAGACTCGCCCATACGGGCATTAAAGTCGCCCCCCAAAATCACTCCTGCAGCTGGAAACTTGTCCTGGATCTTTTTTAGAAAGGAAGTCAAATCCAACCAAATATTCTGGGGAAAATTTACAGAGTTTTCTGGGGGGATATACACACATAGCACCACCAATTGATGGCTATCTAATTCCCACAGGCAGCCACAACTGCCCGGTAGCTCAAAAGGCAAAGCAGATACCTTAACTCCTTGGGTAATCTTGATCAAACAAGCCACCCCCCCACTTGGGCGGCCTCTGCCTCGAGCTGTATGGGCCTGTTGCCAGAAAACTTCATAACCTGGGAATACCGATCTATCTCTGGCCCAGGTCTCCTGGCTCATTATAATATCGAAATCAAGTAAGAAAGTCACAACCTCCGGATCCCTGGATTTAGCCCTCCAGCCTGCCAGGTTCCAGGATACAATCCTAACGAGTCAATCGGTCTTAGTCTTCTCTATTTTCCCTTCAGGCCTAGGGTCCCTACTACTTAGCCGTCTAGGGTCAGCCCCCACCGCCCCCCCTGTAACTGGGGGTGCCTCCCCACTTACAGAAATAGGGACACAGTCGTCCTCGCAATACGGGAGAGAGACCATTTCTTGTCTCTGCTGAGGATCTTCCCCTACTACTCTCTCTCCACTGGGAGAGTTCTGGCTTCTTAAATTGACTGACCCACCGCCGAGTTCCCCCCCCCATATGTCCTGACTCTGAAACCCACAAAGGGGTACCCAGCTCAGGGGTGCTCAATTCGGGGCCTTCCAGGGCACAGAAGGCGTCCCAGCTCATGCCTGACACCACAGGATGTTTAAACCCAGGCAAGGGGTCCAACACCCAACTCCCAACCTCTTCTGCTCCCCCTAGTTGTTCGACTCCCATCACACAGGCATCTTCATCCTTGCCTTCCCCAGGGGGCACCTTAATTGCCTCCAGCTCGATCTGGCATCCACTTTCTCTGCCCAAATGTGTACCCCAAGCTAAACCCTCCCCCTCAGCAAGCCGGCTCGCATCCCTTTGCAGGGCTCCCCCCAGATCCCAATGCCCTTCCAGTCCAGAACTCACACAGCCTGGTGGAACAGAGGGCTGAGATGTACCACCCGGTGGTGCTCTGATGTGGTCAGAGGGAGGGGGAATAATCTCCATTTCCTCAAGTGGGGGATGGGGGGGGTCCCATGTAAGATCCCTTGCTCCCCTTTTCCACCAGAACGGCCCTGGCCCTTAAGGCTGCCACGCCTATCGCTAACCTCCCTAATTGGCAGGGCGGCCCTGCCTCGACCAGTACTTGCTCGCATGGTCCTAGTTTCCCGTGCCCCAGCCCTAGGGGGCCCTGGCCCCGGGTCCGTAGTTGGCCTGGGGGCATGGAGGGACTCATTAATATAAATTTCCCCCAGCTGTATCCTATTTAGATACAAGAATTGACTGGCCCTCCAAATAAGGTCGGGCAACAAGCTATTTCTGAGATTGCATACCTAGATACCCCTTCCTGGGAGCACAAATATCTAACGCTCTTTATATCCCTAGGTCGGCAGGGGGATCCAAGCAAATTTCCCAGATGTTCGGCCACCAACCTAGGGGTGGACCATTTGGGAGAAAACCCATTTGGAAAGGAGAATATGATGAAAATAATGGAATGCCGGCAGAAAATATAATTTCCCACCTGACCTCCTGAATTATCCAGGTTGGGTTCTGGAGAGGCCAGCGCGGGTGTCAGGACATCCTTACCCGACCGTGTCCTGCCCGCCTGAGCACACTCCGCAGCCGAGGAGGAGGGCACACTATTACCCATAAGAGTATATGGACACAGGCTTGATGCCCACACAGGTGGAACACACAGTGCTATAGCATTGGTGGAGGCGTAGGGGAGGTGGAGACAAGGTTTAAAGGTGCCAGCGAAGTACCTCTCCCACGTGGAGAGCTGCCAAAATACCTCTGGGGAAATATAGCTCAGCGTATAGAGCTGCTACATGGACACTACCAAGTGTTTCAGTTCTTGGTAGCTACGAGTCCCATGTAAAAGGAACTTAAACCAGGATCAGGACCGGCCTGGAGAACTGAAACACTTGGTAGTTTCCTTGTAGCAACACTATATGCTGAGCTATATTTCCCCAGAAGTATTTTGGCAACTCTCAATGTGGAAGGGGCACTTTTCTGGCACCTTTAAATCTGGCCTCCCCCTCCACTATGGCCAGCCCAGAATGAAGCTGAAATGTGACAGGAACAGGGCCCATCAAGCCAGACATTGGTTTGTAAGTCATGCTGTGGAAATGGAAAAGGTTCAAGGTTTTTATGATGCGTGATGATACAGACCAGATGGGGGGAAGCTTCTAAGAATGTCTCCATTTGGACAGAATGTCTTTAATAGCAAGCAACTCTTTGTTTAACGCTGGATTGTATAATTCTGAAAACATAAGACTCCAGGAGAAAAGATGCATATTCAAAGTCCATCTGCCCCCTCAGGCATTTATGAGAAAATAGATGCAATGGCAAACTCAGAAGTGAGTCCCACTTCTTCCACTCCGCCCTTCCTAACTCCTGTTAATCATCCCCACCCAGGATTATCCTCCACCTGTTATCTGAAAACTCCCAATTCTCTGAAACCAAGCCAAGAACGTGTACCTGAGCTCTCACATCCTCATGAATGTTGCATCCCTTGTCTCTGCTTCTGTTCCCCCTTCCCTGTTTTCCCTCCCCTTGTCTTTAGATTGTAAGCTCTTAGGCAGGGACCATGTCTATCTTACTCTTTGTAAAGTGCCAGGTACATTGCTTATAATAATAATAATTAATTCATGTCTGTTTCAGAAACAAACAAACAAACAAAGAAAAAGGCTGCCATGTATCTGGGTGAAGTAGCACCAGGGCAGAAGAAACCACTTGCTTAGGGGCCTGAAAGGCCTAGTTGGTCGCAAGAGTCCATTTGAAATGTACTCCCTTGTGTAGTAGTGCCGAAAATGGTATGGTGACAGAAGAAAAGCTGGAAATGATACATCAATAAAAATCAATCTAACTCGCTGCCGGTCGCTAACATAAATCTGGGGGCGTAGGGTGAAGACCAGGCAGCATTGTCCAAGAAAACAAAACAAAAACCCAACCCTATAATCCCCAGAGAAGCAGACTGGGAGAAGTATCTTCTCTTCCCAGGGCCTCGAGCGAGGGGTCTTGATTGCCTGGTTGTGGAACAGATTAAGCCTCCCACCCTGTGGCAACGGTTCCTTATCAGGCCTTCAAGGGTGAATTTTCATCCAGTAAGGAGCAGATCAGGGATTGAACGGAGAACTGGAAAAGGTACAGCAAAAGGCAACAAAGATGGTAAAGGGTATGGAATGGCTTCCATACAACGAGAGACTTGAAAGGTTAGGGCTCTTGAGCTTGGAGAAGAGATGACTGAGAGGGGAATGATAGAAGTTTATAAAATCATGAGTGGTGTAGAATGAGTTAATAGGGAACGGTTATTTAACCTCTTAAATAGCACTGGAACTAAGGGACACTCAGTGAAACTAACTGGCAGCAGATTTAAAACAAATAAAAGAAAGTATTTCCCCCCCACTCAATGCACAATTAACTTGTGGAAATTGTTGCCAGAGAATATGGTCAAGGCCAGTAATATGAATGGGTTTTAAAATGGATTGCATAAGGTCTTGGAGGATAGCTCCATTAATAGCTATTAGCCAAGTAAATTTGTGGGATGTAATCTCTGAATGTTGGGAGCTGGGTGTGAACAACAGGGAATGAATCGCTCCATTGTGACCTGTTGGATACTTCTCCCAAATGACCGAGATTGGCCACTGTCAGAGACAGGATGCTGGACTCGATGGACCATTGGTCTGACCCAGTATGAGGCACTACTTATGTTCTTATCAAAAGCTCCTCAGGATAGGGGATTGTCTCTAATCATGGTACATTGCTGGTGCTGCATAGATAACAATATTTTCTATCAAACAGCCTAAACCCTGCTCTGTAAGAGGAGTAAAGCCTCATTCATTGACACTGCTATCAGCACTGCTGCTGTGTTAAGGCTAAAGGCTCCATTTCATGTAAAGGTGCCATTGGTTATACTCACAGTTCTTGCAACAAAGGCAACTAGCTCGACATAATTTGTAGGGAGGGGAGCAGTGCTATCGGAGGTTTTGGAAAGACATGGAACTGCCACTCTTCCATTAACAAAGCCCCCTTCATTCACAACCTCTTCCTCTCTCACCGCTTCCAATTCCTTGCACTTATTGAAACCTGGATCTCCCCCTCTGACTCCGTCACCCCTGCCACTCTCTCTTCTGGAGGCCTTTCCTTCTCTCACCAGTTCCGCCCAGAAGGCTGGGGTGGTGGCGTGGGCCTTCTCCTTGCCAACTCTGTCGATTGCAGCCCCTCTCCCCTCCCTCTCCTCTCCCTCCCTCTCCTCCCCCTCCTTCGAGGCTCACTCTGTGCGTCTCTTCTCCCCCCCTTCGCCTTCATGTCGCTGTCATTTACTGCCCTCCCGGCTCCCTTTGCTCTTTTCGTCTGGACTTTGAATCCTGGCTTACCTTCCTCCTTTCTGATGATACCCCACTCTCATTTTTGGTGATTTCAACATCCATGTTGATGCACCTTCCCAGCCCTCTATCTCACGCTTTCTCTTCCTAGCCTCCTCCTTTGATCTTTGTCTCTGGACTGATTCTCCCACCCTCACTGGTGGCCACTCTCTCGACCTCATCTTCTCCAGAAACTGTCCTGTTGCTGACCTCTCCTTTGACCTTTGTCCCATATTCGACCATTACCTTGCTTCCTTCAACCTCTTCCAATGACCCCCATCTTCGTCCCCAGCTCCACACCCCTTCTGTGATTTGCAGGCTATTAACCCTTTAGATTTGGCTTCCTCCCTCTCCCCTCTCCTTCATCCTGTCTTCTCCTTCTCTTCCCCTGACACTGCCATCTCTTCCCTCAATGCCTCTCTCACTATGACCCTCAACTTTCTTGCCCCCCTCTCCTCCCACCCTGTTCGGCCCCGAAACCCCCGTCCTTGGCTTATCCCTACTATCCACTACCTCCGCTCCTGCACCCGGGCTGATGAACGCCTCTGGCGCAAATCCCGCTCCCACCCTGACTTCCTCCACTATAAATTCTCCCTCTCCTCCCTTTCTTCCGCTATCTCCCTGGCGAGGCAACACTATTATGCCTCCCGGGTTGAATCCTACTCTTGTGACCCCTGCTGCCTCTTCTCCACCTCTGACTCCCTTCTCAAGCCCCCCTGCCCCCCCTCTTCCCTCTCTGCTCAGGCTCTCACATCATTCTTCACCTCAAAGATTGACAAGATCCGCCAAGACATTGCTTCCCACCTGTGTCCTCTCCCCACTCCCTCACCACCCTCTCTCTTCTCTCTCCTCTCCTCCTTCCCTCCTGCCTCCCTTGAGAAAGTCTCCTCTTTGCTCTCTTCCTCCAACCCCTCCACCTGCCCTCTCGGCCCAATCCCCTCCCGCCTCCTGACCTCCATTGCTCCCACTGTCGCCCCCCCCCCTTTTACATGTCATTAATCTCTCCCTTTCCACTGGCTCCTTCCCCTCCACCTTCAAGCATGCCACTGTCTTTCCCATCCTCAAAAAGTCCACCCT